>JACXGI010004478.1:0-53515 GCA_016801175.1 Esox masquinongy | reverse complement strand
TATTGAGTGCTGTACATGCTCATACTTTTCATGTTCATACTTTTCAGTAGGCCAACATTTTTAAAAATCCTTTTTTTGTGTTGGTCTTAAGTAATATTCTAATTTTCGGAGATACTGAATTTGGGATTTTCATTAGTTGTCAGTTTTAATCATCACAATTAAATGAAATAAACATTTGAAATATATCAGTCTGTGTGTAATGACTGAATATAATATCCAAGTTTCACTTTTTGAATGGAATTACTGAAATCAACTTTTTGATGATATTCTAACTATATGACCAGCACCTGTACATTCAGAGATTAGCAAGAAGGTTTTCTGCCACTTAAGACAACCTTGTTTGTGGTTCCCTGTTCATCATCCAACATCATATATTCGGGTCACTACATCCATTGCTATAATTGATCGAACCTTCCAGTTCTGCATGCATTAATTTGCCATGATTTAGAACAACAACCCCATCATCACTGTTTGAACTTGAATTATCCCCTCTCCCTTTCGTGCTCTCTCTCTCTCTCTCCCTCTTTGCCCCTCTGTCTCTGTCTACCTCTTTTAACCCCCCCATCTTCCCACCACGCTAATAAAGCCACGTTCCCTGCTGATGGAAAATTGTCAGTTTACCTCGAGCGACGGGGGTTCTGGCAATCAGTTCTAAAAAAGCAGGGACGGGTTAACCTACTGTGCCGGGGGTCTCCCTTGGGACGGGATGCCACCTCCACATTGACACACAGGGGTCTTTGCTCACCAGTAAAGGACGTGCAGCACGTCACATAATAGACCTGTTACCAGCCACTTCTTCTTAACCTCACAGCAACCTGGGGAAATTGGCTAGTGTGTGCAAATATGAGTGTGCAGGCTCAAAACTCCATTTTCTTTTCCTATCTGCTTCTTTTTCTTTTGAAGTCCAGTGAGAGAGTGAGAAATATAAGGTAGGAAAAATGAAACAAAACAAAATACAACTTGGTTTTAATTGTGTGTCTCAACCACTAGTTATTATTATTTATTTTCTTTATATAGTGCTTTTCAAGGACCCAAAGATGCTTTACAGAATGGAACATGTAACAGAAACAAACAAAAAATACAGTGGGAAAACAGAAAGAAAACAGAGAGAGTGGGATTGGGCATGGCTATGGGGTTTTGAACAGATGAGTCTTGAGGCGTTTCTGGAAGATAGGGATTCTCTCAGAGTCATGGGTGGTATTCTGATGACAGAATACCACCAGGAAGTAATCTAAAATGTGAATAGCGTCATAAATGTTTCCAGTATTTAATTTGCATCACAAAGTTTGCTTCACAATATTTAACCATAAAGTTTAGAACCACAGAGAGTCATGGAAAACAAATAAGGTTGTTCTAATTTAAATTAGAAGATGTCACTTGTAATGCTACATTTGCTATTTATTTAGGCCATGTGTCAAATCGAAAGACAAACATTAACGCTGGTTAAGCTGATGATGTCACATGGTTGTCTTGAGTGGCTTCAACTTTGAAAGTGAAGTCTGTATCTGTTTCTGGAGAAATGTTACATTTGCGGTAACAAAAATCTTTGGTAAGTTATTTATTGTGCTCTACAGTGAACCAATATGATTTTGTGGCTAGCTACACGTATTCACAGTTAGTTGGCAATTGCTCATGCACTCTTATTCTATGACATTCTCTCATAAAAAAGCAGCTCCAAATTGATTGTCACACATAATTTTCATGCGTATGGTATCAACATGTAGCCATCTCTGCTCATACGGAGTGTCATAATGATTTAGAGATGCTGCTAAAACATTGTTGTGTTATTGATCTTCTGGGCTGCTAGGGCAGGTAGCCACGCGGATAACTGTTAGTAATCATAGCCAGTAGCCATATCATCAAGATATTTCCCTATCGTTGGGCCATTGAACAAGGCACTTATTAACCAAGCAAAATACTCTCCAGTCAGGATAGCTGAACCAGAGCTACTGTAGATCAAGTGATTGTCTCAGCTGTATGTGTCGTTTTGGGGTGAGGGTAGAAGCAGTGCAGAAGACAAGACAAGACAAGCTTCTGTTGTTTACGATAACATACTTAGACAAAGGTTCAGAATCAGCTTGCCATTGTGAAACCGTAAACATTAGAGAGAGAACCTACCAAACTGACCATATCAACATACTGTTTATTCGGACATGACAACTGTGGACCTAGAGGTGCGACATTCAAGCAAGGAGGCACGCAGGAGAAAAGTGTCATCTGTTGGCTAATTACATTCACTTTGACCACGTTCCAATTTAATGAACTGAATTAATGTGACCTCATTGAATTCAGAAACAGTTCCAATAGTGGGAGATTAGTCAAGCGACCAGTTTTCTACGTGTAACATTCTGCTTTTTTGATTTTGTGTCCCCCAATCTTTTTCAACAATAACTCACTTGATTTAATGATTAACTTGAGAAGTCCCTGTCTGGTGGCATCTTTTTCAGAAATAACATGAATATGCAAGTCAAATCTTGAGCAATTAAATTCTCCCTGTTCTTCTGGTAATTGAATATATTCCGTATTCCTGTCCAATTACAAAACTTTTTACATTTTCCAATTTCATATGCGTTTTTGGTATAAGCTTTTAGATGATATAAGCCAGGTTGTGGAGGATTTGGTTTTAAAACTCATAGGCAATTTTATAAACACAGATGGAAGTCAGTTAACAGAGGGTACATCATAAGCACTACTATTTCAACAAAGGACAATTCTTCTCTTCTTGAAATCCTTGAGAAACATTGTACTCGGAAAGGTGGAACGTTCTCCCAGATGATCTTGAAGCCATTTTCCCAGTGTAAAAAGGGAAAGTGGAGGCTGTAATCATTTTAGCACCTCAGTGAAAAGAAAAGCTCTGAAAAACTGGCCTATAAAATCCTCCTTCAAGCCACTCATAGCAGAGTGTGGATAACCATGCTGTGTGCGTGTGCGTGTGCGTGTGTGTGTGTGGCAGTTGTTGATAGTCATCACCAGGAATGGCTCCCCTGCGTGCCATTGTCTGTCACTTAATTAGGCTCAAATCTTAGCACCACATGCTCCTCAGGTGGGTGTATGTACAGGGGGGGTATATGCATGTGTGTTTACATTAAGCGACAGACTTACAGTAAAGGTGTTCGAATTGCAGCCTGTTGTATATTGTGGCCATTACAATATTTCCTGATTAATCAATGTAATTGTTATGGCACTGCTCCTCACATTTTGTGCCCTTTGTTAATTCGTAAATGATATCAAACAACCAGACATCCATTTTGTGCATGTATATTATATTAAAAACAATATATATATATATACTTTAATTATTGTGGCATATGGTTTTAGGAAAATGTTGTTGCCCTTCCTTATAAGGTTAAGCACTATAAATGAAAGATATCATTACTGTACATTTTATCATTTTGTTTGAGGATTCACCCCTTGTCAATCATCAATGATAAACAAGGGTTTCAGGCAGCGTAACACTCATGTAATAGTGACATATTGTCTCAATAAAAAGCTGAGACTTCACTACGAGCTGAAACGCCAGCCTGAATGCACCCCCCGCCTTCCCGCTTCAAGTGCACCAACATTGAACTCTTTAGACCTGGATTTTAATTTGTGCACGCTATTGACCTGATGCTGTGCAGGGATGTCCAATGCATCCCTTGTAGTCAATTCATTTAATTATGCCGGCAGTTGCAGGGTGCCTCTGAACGCCTTCTGAATGTTTTTGCCTCAATCTGCATGTATAAACAAACATCAGCTACCGAGTGGACATCACTCCTCTCCACTGACCATCTTTTCGTAAGGTACATTTCCTGGTACCATACTTGCGCGTGCCATTAGGCCGCACAATGGGCTTTGTCAAGTCTCGTGGACGGGTTGCTGGGTCTCTGCTCATAATTAGTAGGAAGCAGCAGTCCGTCGGGTGGAACATAGGGAGAAAAGGAGTGTGTAACCATTAAAGGATTCTCCCCCGCCCCATTTCAAGATATTGCAGATTATAAACCAATTGTATGTCGCGTGGTGTTCCACATCGTGTTAATTTGCATTTCATCTGTGTGACATTTTTTCCTACCAGGTCTGCCCAACATGTCACAGGCCATAACAGTGTGGCTGTGTATATGTGTGTGTGTTTCTGCAAGAGCATGTCTGTTGCATGTTTGGAATGCTACTGTCAGTCGGAGCGCCAACCCATACATTCTGCCCTTTTACCCCGGATTTGGATATGTGAGCCGTAAAGTACTAAACTGCTTGTGGCAGCCATCCTTCAGTGAAAAGCAAAATGGCCGCAGTGGTGGATGGTTTTGGCCCTGTTCCATATGCCAAATGCTGTTGAAACAAGGAGACTCTGAGAAAGAAAAGAAAAGGGCTGGGCGGAGAAGGAGATGAGGACAAATTGTGTTTGATAGAGCCAAGCTCAATCCCCAAACTGAGCCACTGAGAGAAAGAGAGAGAGACGAAAGGGAGAGACTGATGTTCCACAATATCTAGTCATTTTGTAGTGCGATTCAATATGACAGTGGTCAGGCAGACTGGTGTTCAGGGATTGCAAGTTAGCATCAGTCCATTGTTATGCTTATGAATGGTTTCTTGGGACTGGTGCTTAACTTTTCTGGTTTGTTCATTCATTCTAAATGGGAGATAATGACGGTATGTCTGCCTGCTTGCTAGTCTGCCTGTCTCTCTCTCTCTCTCTCTCTGCCTGCTTGTCTGTCTGTCTCGCTCTGCCTAGCTGCTTGCTGTCTTGCTGGAGAAGGAAAAGAGAGAGGGGTTGCTGCAGGTGGCTTCAGGAGCCAACCCTCACACCAGGATGCGCAGCCAAGACTCAGAGAGAGAGGGGGAGGGGTGTTGATAGAAGAGCATAGCTGGTGGAAAGGGATGGCTTTTTGTTATGAGGGATTGGCAGTTTGGAGAAAGGGGGAGAGAAAAAGAGAGAGATACGGACTCAGTGCAGGGAGGCAGGCTGCCTAAATATCAAGAGTGGTAAAGAGAGAATGTGGATATCCAGTAATGGTTTGATTAGAGGATTAGATGATGCTGTACTTGCTTGAACCTTACATCCATATTCTGGCTGAAAACAAATGACGAGTGGCAAGATGCAATGGGAGGAAAATGTACAGAGCATTGCCTGTATTCTGCCACTGACAACATTAACACACAGTTAAATTCAGCGCATATGATTTGTTACTGTAAAGCACAGAACGCAGTAGGCTATAAAATGTGCCATTGTGTAAACTAACACATTGAAACCACAAAAAAATCTTACCACCAGAGCTTTGTTGGTGTATATCTTTCATCATTAGTCATTTTAATTGAGTAGAGTCACCCTAGAGTCCTCTGTTCTCCAAGGCTCCTTGCATATGGAAAGGTATAGATTATGGCTGGAATTTAAAGGCCAAATTAATTATTTAACCAAATGTGCAACAAAAACTCAGCAGGGGGTGAAATGGCGCATGACAGAATTGGAAGAGGCTTGTGTTAACTGAGATTATGCTCTGTGGCTAAAATATAGTGCAGAAATTTCAATGTCTCCCTCTTTCATGTGGTGCATCAATAAGGAATGTATTGCACTAAGACTTTCTGCCGCGTTAACATGCCGATAAACAAACACGACACCACATGAATACCCAATTGGTGCTTTTGAAGACCATCCTAATGTAGAGAAAGTAGGAGTTTTGGGCAGGGCTTTAAGTCATTAGAAACCACTGGTTGGAACCCCCCAAGGCTCTGCCTTCTGCCCTTTGTGGTTTGAATTAACCATATACTGTGAATTTATATCCACTGTTTGTACTTTTAATGTTAACTTAACGTTCAGTTATAAAAATAAAAATACATCTTCAGGCTAGTAATCAAGAAGCTCAGTTTGGAAATGCCGGATTTGGGCTATGGCACTGATTTGGCAGTAGCTGGCTCTCTGGTGTCTCGGCTACATTTTGGGAGGTCCCATAACTCTTCTGTCAGACTGTAGTAAGTCCTGGAGGAGGAACACACATGGCTAAAAGTGTGTTTTTGGCAGTGCGTGTCTAGATTTGAGGAGCCGGTCCAAGCCAGTACCGAAATGGAGGTCAGACATGTTAATTATGTGCGGATTCCTGACGACATATCACTCTCGAACAGTCTGCAGCTGTGTGCGTGTGCGCGTGTGCGCGTGTGCGCGTGCCAGATCAATGTACACAGAAAGAGAGAGGAAGAGCTAGATGCGTAGAAAAAGATAACAAAACAAAGTATCTTTAGACATTCTTTATAATGCTAGAAATGTAACACTAATTGGAAACATTTCTTTTATATTCACATTCATTATTATTTAATGACAGTTTTATTGAATTCTGTCTCATCAACTACAGTGACGACACATTCTCCTTTCGTTGCTTTTGGTGGACAAAAAATTGCACTTATTGTACGTCTTGGCTTCTGTCAAGTTTAGCTTCCTCATCAAAGGTGTTCTAATGTGGCAGATAGTTCTAATTATCAGGGGTCACACACACCAACTAACACACAGACATACACACACATACCTACACACACATACCTACACACACAGAAGTACAGTGTCTCTGAAATTAGCACCAGGCTGAAAATAATTTTTTTTAAAAGATTTTTGTAGATTTTGTGTAAATCACAAAGATGAAGGAATTGGAGGATGGATGAGTTGCTGTATGCGGCTGTTGTGATAGAGCTGAAACCATAAAAGTCACAATCTGTCTAATTCTGCATGTTATAGCTCTGGCCACTCCACAACTCCTGCAAGAGAATAGGCCTTATTCCCTATGTTTATAGGTCTAATTCTATTCTAATTTGAGGAGTAGAAATGTGACAAGTTTCATTATCTAGTGACGTTCTTTAACTCTGGTGTCTGAAATCCCTCTCTCACAGTCTCTTGCCAGCCGACACACGCTTCCACACACTTGTTGAGTATTTGAACTAAGGCACGCACACTATGCTGTCCACTAGCCATTCACGCGCATGCAGCACACTGATTCACACTGACACAACGAACTTGTGCACGCTCACTTCGTGTTTGAGTCGGTATCTTAAAGGAGGTCTGGCTTACTGATTTGTACATTAACCTTTGGAATGGTATTTAATTAATGGTCTCTAGGGCTTGTATGCGTGCACGCGCTCACACACCAATGCACAGGTTCGAAGCTCACTTACTCCAGGCATGGCCAGAGCACCATTGTGACAATTAGCATGACCTTAGAAATGCCATGCCTGCCCCCTACCCTCGACCTCCCCTGCCACTGACACCCCCTGCTGTGCAGAGGTTAGCCCTCTATGCATGTAAGGCTGGATTGAGGTGGCTTCCCATCCCTAGCGCTGGCTCTCCGAGGCCATACTCGGACCCCTCTGAGAGGTTATGGGGGTCTCTAGGGTCCTTAGGGGTCCCCGTGTCTAAACACCAAATTAACGCCATCCGAATGGAAAATGCAAGGAGAGGCTAGGCCCCTTGTAAGGCGTGGCTGATGATTATCCACTGAGCCTCCACAGATCAAACTGATCAGAGCCCTTTGACTCTTCATGGTTTATCCTAAGAGTTAAGGACATTATTGACTCACAGTCCCTATGCAGAGGACACTGCTCACACACACACACACATACACACACTCAACTTCCCCTCGCTGCACCCGTTACCCGACACACTTACACACCACCCCCACCCATACCCCCCGCAACGGTAGAAGCACCAGTAGGCCCTGGCTTTCTCCCCACCCCTTCCCCTTCTCCGGTATGGTATCATGCTGCGCTGATATTTCTGTTAGCTTCAATGACTTCCTGACATGGTGTTTTATTTGGATTAGCAAGTGGTTGCCATTCAAATCAATAGAGAGGCAACTGGCAGAGAAGGGTAGCAGAGCGTCAGTCAGGAGAGACTGAGTCCCAAAACTGTCCTGACATGAACAACATGTGTTGTAATCAGCGTGCTGAAGTGAAGGGAATAAGTGGGGAGAGGGAGCCTTATACAGAGGAGGGATGGGATGAAGGAGGAGGTCATGCACTCAGGTCATCGCTCACGGAATTGACGTTTTGGAAATACACTGACGACTGATCATTTGAGCTGGATGTGTTCTGAACATAGGTCTCGTGTCAATCAATCCTTTTCCGTATTATAACTGGCTACAGTAGCTCCTCAGAAATAAAACTGCAATGGAAGATGTTTGGAGAAATGAAAAGTTTGCCACTTGGAACTTAAATGGACTGAAAAATCTATGAACATTTACATTTTCAAATAATTTGTCAGATACTGTGAATTTCTGAGATTGTTTCAGAACATGTAACAACTAATATTAACAATGTGTCCATGGCCTATGGTGTTTTTTTGTTTATTGTTTAAGTCTCCCCAGTTTATATATACCTATGGGTTGACTGATGCTTCCATAATTATGAATGTCCTATCTCTAACACTCTACAGTAATTTGTGATTGGTAATAAAGGATAGCGTGACCACAGGTCACTATTAAAGGTTGATCCATCTGACAAATATTAGCATGCAGATCTAATGAAAACGCTGATCCCCAAAGTGCCGCCCGCTGCTTTTTGTTGCAGCCGGCAGCCCCAACAGAAAAACAAGAAGGAATTTAGGGAATAAACAAGCAGCTGAAGCTGTTTTTCCTTGGATCACTTATGTCCCAGTGTCACCCAGGGACAAGCAGATAAAATGTCATCAGACTGAAATTGGAGTTAAGTGGAGGGGAAAGAGTTGAATATTCAACTTCATTTGGTGGGACGACAGCTGGGGGAAGCCCAGTCACTCATCAGGCCATTGATATGCATCACATTATGTTGCAGCCCCCTCTGCTTCACAACCCCTTCCTCACCCCTTTCGCCATGATAATCAACAGCTTTACACACACACACACACACACACACACACACACACACACACACACACACACACACACACCATTCCAGTCAGTGTAGTGGGAGGAATTCCAATTAGCTCTTCTGATGGCAGGAGATGGACACATTTTCATATGCACGCAGGTAGCGCAGAGAAGACAAGAACTGTCATCACACAGGTGTAAAGAAAATGATCTGCCTGTTTGAACTAGTAGAAATATGACCCTTGTACAGGCTCTTTTCAATCTGTATTGCTGAAGCTACAGATTCCATTAACCTATGATATCCAATTAATGTTTTGTATTTTGGGCTCTAAATGATATTCATATTATTTTAACTTTTTTAAATGATTGTATAACTTTCTTACCGCACATGGCAACATCTCAAGTCAAGGAAGTTGATTGATAGCCCAATTCTTCTCGCATGCACTGCCAGAAGACTGGCATTGATTTCGAGCCTGGCATGCCATAGGTTTCCCCTATTGAGTGACCTCTCCACCTGCACCAAACCAAATCCCATTTGTTTACCTATGATGACTTTCCAATACCTCTGTCAAACAATGACATTAGATCAAATTGGATACAGTTATCTCTGAAAGCTGTTTTAATCATATTTTTGTGTGTTTTAGTCAATGTAATGGTTTTCTTCAAACAAATAAATACTTCCTGCTCAGGTGGCTTAAGTCTTTTGTACATTAATATAACACTAAAACCCGTCTTTTGCTCCGTCCAATTTAGATAATGGCTTCTTTTTTTAACTGTTATTTGTTTTCGGTACATTTCTTTTCTGGTCTATTTTGTTAAAAGGTTAGTTGCTTCTTTCTCATATTGTATGTTAAGAAAGGAACAAAATCTCTGCTGCTAAATTGTTTGTTCATATGCTCAATAATAACACATATTTGAATAGAAAAGTAGACATACATATGACACTACTATGAAAATAAATGCATGTGTCTTTTAATCTTTCTTAAGAAAGGTCTGATGTTTTCTTCTGAGTGTCTTTTTTGTCTGCTCTTGCTGACCATTAGGCAAACAAAATGAACAGATCCATGAACAGATAAAGAGAGAGAAACAGCGCGAGACGCAATGAGAGTGATGAAAAGATTTGCTTTACAAGAGTTTACAGAGCTTTCACGTCCCTTTGTCTTTCAACTGACCATTTCAAAACATAATGACAGCATATAGTTATGTTTGCCCCTGGACACAGAATCTAAGGTCTGCTTGGTTTTTCTCCTATTGACGGTTAAAGGACAATTTCACTTTTTTTCAACATGATGGTACATAAATTATAATCCATAAATTTTCTTTGAATAGCCATTAATACCTTTAGCTAACTTTAGCCTGTCATTTAGAATCAATGGATGTCCCGAAAGTGTGTCAGCATGAAAACAAATCTTGAAATCACTAGAAATCAGCTCAATATTTTGTGTGATGTTACATAAAGATGCACTTTGAGACCTTTGTGAATAACTATTCTTTAAAAACCTCAAATTTTGGGCTCTGAAGTTGATATGTTCATAATATCTAAGCAGAATCTCTATCATACCTAAGTTAGCCATGAAATGTAATTTCCAAAGTGAGTAGTTTTCACATATCGGCACATACGTCATCCATTTTGGCACGACAGCACCACTTTTACAACCTGTGGACAAAAATCATGGAATGTGTAAAGCTGACTCGATGAAAAAATAAACATCCTTATACTCAGCACTATTGATTCCATTCATTTTCAAACTGTGGAGTATAAAGTTTGGTTGATGATATAATGGCTGTTTAAAGACTTATTTTGGCCCGTAGAATTGGATTGAGATCTGGGAACTTTGGAGGCCAGGGCAACACATTGAACTCCTCATCATGTTCTTCAAACCATTCACGAACAATGTGTGCAGTGTGGCGGGGTGCATTATCCTGCTGAAAGAGAGGCCACTGCCATCAGGGAATGTCATTGCCATGAAGTGGTGTACCTGGTCTACAATGGAGTTTAGGTAGATGGTACGTGTCAAATTGACATCCACATGAATGCCCTGACCCAGGGTTTCTCAGAGCATCAAACTCCCTCCACCAGCGTGTCGTCTTTCCACAGTGCATCCTGGTGCCATCACGTACACAGGTAAATGGTGTACATGTACACGGCCGTCCATGTGATGTAAAAGACCACTGTCGGTAAATACTCACCACTGCGACCGGGGACACCCGCAAGCTTTGCAGTTTCAGAAATGCTCTGACCCAGTTGTTTGACCATAGCAATTTGGCCCTTGTCAAAGTCGCTCATCTCTTTACTCCTGCCCATATATCCAGCATCTAACACATTGACTTAAAGAACTGATTGTTCGCTTACCATCTAATCTATCCAGACCTTGACATGTGTCCTTGTTAGGAGATGATCAATGTTATTTGCTTCACCTGTGAGTGGTCATAATGTTTTGGCTCATCGGTGTATGTACTATATCGATGTAAATGTAAATATTTAACAATTCTACCATTGTTTCTGTGTGTAAAGGCTCTCTAACCTTTAATTGCGTAAGTGCCTAGTGTTCCTGAATACGTCCCTAAAGTTACATATTGTGAAATGTGTGGGAAAATTCATATGTTTTGATGACTATCCTTTATAAGTAAATAAAAAAATAGAATCAAGTAAAACGGTATCTGGCACATTTGTTTTTGGAAAATTGTGTTACAAATGAAATGTATTATTGATATTCATTCTGAACAAAAGTAGCTCAGGTCTTGGGCAAGGTTAGTTTATGCTTGGGGCAGCAAATAGCCTTGTTTATCTGTCAAAGCATCTGACTTGTAATCAAATGGTTGCTAGAACAAATTTCTGAGCCGACAGGGGGGAAACATACATTTCACTCTTGAGAAAGACAGTTAAGCATAACTGACCAATGTGGCTGAGGAGTTGGGTATTTTTTTAATAGGTTTTGTGTGAATATCTGCAGAATGTTGTCCCTGTTACATCTGGCTCCATAGCCTTCTAGAACCTGGCTACTGGGATTCCTCTTCATATATATGGAAATGTGGAAAGGACAACTTCAGATTTATACATCCAGCAGAATTTCAGCTGATACAGTTCCGACAGAATTGTCTTCACACTTCCAAAACTCCAGTCGGTGCTCAATCGGAACTGCAGCACACGCAACCTCGGACTATTGGGCTCAGGCTATCGATATCTGCAAGCACACACTACAAAATAATCTAGCATCTTGAGTCTTCTTCGATAAGTCTCAGAAAAAATATTGTAATCTAATCAAACCCTAACTCACACTGGAAAGAAGCATCTTCAAAATGACTAAGTGTAAATTATGGTTTATTTCTCTGCTTGATGGCATCCGTCATTAACAAGAACTTCTCAGGTACTGGTTCTGTGGCAGGGGATCAATACAAGCAGACACACACATAGCGATGCATGGAGTAAGACACAGTGACATGCACATACAAATCCCAACACAATGACATATAGGGATTCTGAATGTTCTCTGAATGATGCACCATTGTTCCAGAAAGGTGTTTTGGGGGTTGTATGAACATTCAGGGAATGTTCTGGGAATTATCTGAGGACGTTCCAAGAATTTTGTGTGAATGTTCTCTGATGGTTAAAAGGACACAAGAACAAAGAACACAGGCGCAGAGGTTTTCAAGGGTAAACATGGTTTAATACACAGACTCATCGAAAAACAAAAGGCATGAAATGGCAGGAACAGGAGACAGCAACAATGACCAACAAGAAACACAAGGGCAGGAGGAACTTAATTAGAGACATGAAGAGGGGGCAAACAAGACACAAGACACCAAAGACACCAAACAGAACAGGCACCATTCACAAACAAAAGCAAAAATGAAACCGATCAAAAACAGAACTTAACAGACCCCCCCCCCCCCCCCCCAAGGTGTAGACTACTGGCTGCACCAACAAAACACCAAAGGGGAGGGTGGGCAAGAAACCAGGCCGGAGGATCCGCCTCGGGATGGGGACTGGGAACTGGAAGGGGCGGAGGAACTGGAAGGGGCGGATGGGGACTGGGAACTGGAAGGGGCGGAGGAACTGGAAGGGGCGGATGGGGACTGGGAACTGGAAGAATCAGGATGAGCCAGAGCAGGCGGGGGATCAGGATGAACCGGAGCCGGCGGAGGATCAGGATGAGCAGGTGCAGGAGCCGGAAGAGGACCAGGAGCAGGAAGAGGATCAGGAGCCGGAAGGAGCGGGAGGAGTCATGGGAGCTGGAGGCACCAAGACAGGAGGTGCGGGAGGAGGTGGCGGCCCCGCCTCGGGAGCAAGAAGAGACAGTGGCCCCTCCGGAGGTGCAGGAAGGAGGCAGTGGCCCCATTCGGGAGCAGGAAGAGGCAATGGCCCCGCCAGAGGAGCAGAAGCAGGGGGTGGCGGCAGGGGCTTGTCATCCCACCCCTCCGGGGGTGGCAGCAGGGACTCCTTCTCGGGTCACTCCAGAGGTGCAGGATCACGGGAAGATGACGCCCCAGCCCCCCCGACTCCCGAAGCGCCCCACAGGCCAGCACACAACCACAGGGCAGGCCCAGGCAGGAACAAGGGCAAACGGGGAAGGGCGGGCGGGGACAAAGAGGGAACAACCTCCAGGGGCGAACTCTGTGCGGTGGCAGGCCACGGAGAAGGGACTGGGGTGGCGGCAGGCCGCGGAGCATGTTGGGTGCAACAAATGGCTAGCTGACTGCCTGTTCAGTCTACTCGACGGGCAGGACTCTGGGCGACTCGTTGCCATCGTTGTCGTGGCCGCAGTAGTCACTCGCCAGCCCTCCAGCGTGTTGTGGTACTGAGCTGGCACCAGGGCTGACCAGCTCTCCAGCGGGTGACGGTAGGGGTCCTCCTTGGAATCAGAATCTGGCCATCCAAGGAGTCCCCCTACCGTTCGTCTCTGCTGTGTCCTTTGGATTGGGTTGGTCATTCTGTCATGATTTGGCATGGAGGCAGGATACAGGCACAGAGGTTTTCAAGGGTAAACGTGGTTTAATACACAGCCTCATCGAAAAACAAAAGGCACAAAACAGCAGGAACAGATAAAGATCATTCCAGAGAGGATGGGTCTGTCAGAAGTGAGGATGAGGAGGGGTTCACCACTCTGTGAAAGACTGCGTGGGCAAATAGTGCAACAATTTAAGAATAACATTTCTCAAAATTATTTTGCAAAGAATTTTGGGATCTCATAATCTATTGTACATAATATCATTAAAAGATTCAGAGAATCCAAAGAAATCTCTGTATGCAAGGGACAAGGCTGAAAACCAATATTGGATCACCATGATCTTCGGGCCCCCACTGCATTAGAAACAGACGTGATCCTGTAGTGGACATCACTGCATGGGCTCAGGAACACTTCTGAAAACCATTGTCTATGAACACAGTACATCGCTGCATCCACAAATGCACGTTAAAACTCTACTATGTAAAGAAGAAACCAGATATAAACAAGATCCAGAACCGCAGCCACCTTCTCTGGGCCCAAGCTCATTTAAGATGAACTGAGGTGAAGTGGAATAATGTCCTGTGGTCTGACAGATCCAAATTAGAAATTATTTTTGGGAATCATGGACGGCGTGTCTTCCGGGCTACAGAGGAGAGGGACCATCTGGCTTGTTATCAGTGCACAGTTCAAAAGCCAGCATCCGTGATGGTATGGGGGTGCATTAGTGCACATGGCATAAGGTTACTTGCACATCTGTGAAGGCAGCATTAATGCTAAACAATATATACAGGTTTTGGAGCAACATATGTTGCCATCCAGACAAAGTCTTTCTCAGGGAAGGCCTTGCTTATTTCAGCAAGACAATGCCAAACCACACTGTGCACATATTTCAACAGCATGGCTCCGTAGTAAAAGAGTCTGGGTGCTAAACTGACCTGCCTGCAGTCCAGACCTGTTCCTTATTGAAAACATTTGGCACATTACGAAACGAAAAATACGACAAAGGAGACCCAGAACTGTTGAGCAGCTGCAATCCTATATCAAACAAGAATGTGAATACATTTCACTTTCCAAACTACAGCAATTGGTCTCCTCAGTTCCCAAACGCTTACAGAGTATTGTTAAAAGAAGAGGCGATGCAACACAGTGGTAAACATTCCCCTGTCCTAACTTTATTGAAACGTGTTGCTGGCATCAAATTCAAAATGGGCATGTATTTTTCCAAAAACAATGAAATGTCTCAGTTTCAAAATTTGATAAGTGTTCTTTGTACTACTTTCAAATAGATACAGGGATAAATGATTTGCACATCATTTCATTCTGTATTTATTTGTATTTTACGCAACGTCCTGACTTTCTTGGAAACAGGTTTGTATATGATATTGAAAAACAATATTTTAAATTGCCATGATCAATCATGAGACATAGTTACTGTTGTCATGTGCGGTGGTCAAAAACATTCCATTTCAAAATACTCAAAACAAATAATGTGTTATTTGATAATCTTTGGTTATTATGGTGGCCGATGTGTCTTGTAAAGAGCCTAAAACATATAATTTTTTAAATAAAAAAACGAGTTAGCTATTTAGGAAATTAGGTGCACTTGCTACATACACTTTATCTCCTTGGTATACAGTTGAACATTGTAGGATTAGTGAAATTAGCAGTGTTTAGCCCATAGTGCCCCTCAATTCATCATGTGGTTAGTTCTCATGCTTGGATGAGTGAGTGGTTTTGATATTATCCTGATGTTATTTTAGGGCACCAGTGAGGCTATCAAGGCTCTTGTACAGGTGGATAAAAGGTTCAGGTGGGACACCTCTGTCCGACCTGTCAACATATCCCCCATTAAAGAGAGCAGGAGAGAGAGAGCATGAGCTGAGGAGCGGAAAACAGACTGTGTGTATTTGTGTGTGTGTGTGTGTGTGTGTGTGTGTGTGTGTGTGTGTGAGAGTGTGAGAGAGAGAAAAGGAGAGAGGCACGAGAGAGTGAGAGAGAAAAAGAGAGAAAGATAGAAACAGCACCAGGTGAGATGCAATCGATTAGGTTTCAAGAATTTTCTGGGAAGAAAGCCCACTCCCCCATTTTAGGGCAAGTGAGGTTTCTTAGTAGCCGTTTCCACTTGTTTAATACAGTAGCTAAAACTCTACATATTCACTAATATTTCAGATGGACTCGAATGTGTCCTACATGTATTTTTTATTTTATTCATTTTAAAGTGATTTTGAAGCTAGTGTTCAGACTTTGGGTACATTGGTGCATTCCTTAAAGTCAGTGCAGTGTTGGAATGTCACTGAATGTTTCTCTCTACTGCTTATTCCGTAAGTCATTTATAAAGAGCTTTTAAGATGTCAACCTTTTTTTCAGTAATACAGAACGTTCTTTCGCCCTCTTTAGCTTCATTAACCTTTTTGCCGGACCGCGTAAGCGGAGCCGGCCAAGAAGTGCGAATGTCACTGACTGACTGACTGACTGACTGACTGACTGACTGACTGACTGACTGACTGACTGACTGACTGACTGACTGACTGACTGACTGACTGACTGACTGACTGACTATACCTTGTTAAATAGTGTAGTGGTTTAAGAAGCAGACCTGTGAACTATAGGTCCCGAGTTCGTATCTCCTCGCAGGCGAAGGCCAAGTACGCATTATGAATTGTTCCGTATAGACGAAAATTTCGCTGGCAGTTTACGGTTATATTACGACTGTTTCTGGTGGATTTTCGAAGTACGCATCCGTGCATGCGTTTTGGGTCAGGATAGACATATTTGCTGCCTACAATATACAGTAGTTACGTTAGCCTTAACTGAAACTGTATACGGTTATATTGCGACTGATTCTGGTATGGAAAACTTCAGTCTCGCTAGCAATTGCTCAATTCTTATGATTATTCCTGGGAAGTTAGTACATACTAGTAAGCCTATTATGGGCTAATAAGCTGTTAAAACGGCCAGTGGCAAAAGCAATACAGTCCATAGACGTTGTGGTGGAGGTAAACGTAATAAGAAACGTTAGTCAGTTAAACCCAATCCTCAAAAGAGTCTAGCAACTGCTGAAACGTGTAATGCTGTGGTATAGTGGTTAAGGACAATGCCTCTCATGTGGAAGACCTAATTTCGAATCTATTGAGAGTAACGTCATTTATTTATTATTTCTGGTAGATTCCACGATTCTCTTGTCTTTTCACTTGATGAAAAAGTTAGTTATCTTCACCTTTATTGATGGTTATTGTATTAATGTCATTCATGAATGAAAGAAAAAAGTACGTTGTTATGCCATGAAACAAAAAAATACGTTCTTAAGCCATGAAATGAAATAGCTTTTCTCTAAAGCTTTAAGGGGTTGGTCCCTGGATGGGAGACCAGATGCTGCTGGAAGTTGTGTTGGAGGGCTAGTGGAGTGCATTCTGATCAAAAGATCCAATCCCAGTGCCCCAATGTGGTAAAACTGAAGTTAACCTACATAGGGTGCCATCTTCTGGATGGGTTTACATCAGTTTTAACAGTTTCATGACTCTGTGGTCACAAAAGATCCTGTTAACCTTAATGATACTAAGAGTAGGGGTGTGACCTGCGCTGGCTATAATTCCAATCTGACCTTCATATCGGACCAAAAAAGTAGAATTTTTCTCTCTACATAACAAAAAGAAGTACAATATTTTAAAATACTCTTGGTACTAAATGTATGTAATCCTATATAAAATATGCAAGTCAACCCTAAAAAGAACTTTAATTCAATTACAAAAATGCAAATGCCAAATGTAGATATGTTCTATTCTCTGAACCAGTTACGTACCTAATTTCCTGTTTCTAACATTTTTAGAATGTGTTTTTTGGTTGAGCATTCTGTTGTGTTTTGGAAAAAGATTATTCTCAGTAGGACGAGGGGGTAATATTTCCCCCTGACACCCGCCTGTCACAGTCCCTCTGGGGACCTTACCCACCTCTACCCAATTCTCACCTGCTTCTCTCTTTTGTCGTGTGCATTTTGGTATGTCACAACATTCACGTCTGTTACATTTACCTCAATTTGATGTGTGAGAAGCTCGGGCAAAACAAACCGAAAACCCTGAAAACCCATGGAAACATCTCCCCCCAACCAAAACCTGTCCTGGGCTATCCACCCGCCGACAGTCTGCGATTGCAAATTTCACTTCCACCCGAAAACGGATGGCCATTCTCTCGTAGAACAAACACAAATCAAATAGGGACTCTGCTTTCAGCTTTTAATTCCAGTCCCAGAAGTTTCCTGCTGGCAGCATAATGACTACCTTGAAAGGCTATGAAAATGGCAGGTTAATTCAAACCCTGAGTTTTTTTCTTTCTTTCTCCTCCTCCTCCGGTCCTACACCCTTCCTCCCAACACCAGGTGAGCTCTTCCACTCATCCCTCTTTTTGTTGTCGTTCATCCTTTCAGAAACACTGTCCATTCCTGATCCCTGTGTTTGCTGTAAGATTTGGATAGCAAAAAGGTAGGCCTGGAGAGAGGAACAATAAGCCCCCATGTTTCTGTGGTCCATTGCCCCCAGAAGGAGCCTCCTCTCTGGGATTGTCATGCAACGAGGGGCCCCTGAAACAAAGGGCCATGATGGGTCCTTCTGCTCTGAGGCTCACCAGGAACACAGCATTGTTATCAGGATCCCCGGGAGAAGGTTTGTGTATCGGCCACTGGTTCCTCCATCCTGCAGTAGATCCTCCTCCTACTCAACTAACCTCATTACAAGATAATTAAAGCTAGTGACACAGCAGTGTCAAAAATATAAAAAAATATGGTGGAAGTCAGTGGCAATGACGTTCCAATTTTGTTTTTTGTATAGATTTTTTAACCCTTATTTTACCAGGTTGGGGTAAGACTTAAGAATACTTTCTCATTTACAACACCAACCTCGGAAAAATTAGAGTTAAACGGTAAACTGAACACCCCCCCCCCTTTGTCAACTCTGATGCGGTTACTTGTCAGGAGCTTTACCCACCTGGCAACACTTTTTTGGAACCCTCTGCTCTAATGTAGGTCCTGTACACTGAAACATACACCTGTGCGTATTGGAAAATAAACCATGCAAAACTATGCTTGATTGTTTGCGCTCACGTTTATGTGTCTCACTGTGTGTGTGTGTTTGCCAAAGCATACAGAGCACGGCCTGGTCCCCACTGTCATGTAGACCTATGTACGTGATGGATGACCGTGGTCACCCATGCCCTGCAAGCCCCTATGACTCTGTCTCTCCGTCTCTTGGTCTCATATTGTCCTTGTCCACAGTTACAATAGACCACCGGCAGGGCCGTGATACTCATCGCCTGGTGGTCCAGACCGATCTGCCTGAAGACGCCACTCAAGCCTTTTCCTAAACGCCAGCGGGGGCAGGGTGTGTCGGTTTGTTCAGACAAAGGCTGCGTGTGAGACAGAAATTTACATCTGCATGGAAGGCCCGTTACGTGCGTGTTTGAACAATAGCGGTGGCATGGTTTTATTTGAGAATTTTACACTAGTGTTCTTCATTAGATGGTTTTCATGAAACAAGTTTTGACGGTTCTGGATTTGTGAGGTGAACATTGTTGGACTTTAAAGGGGCACTGTGTAGCATTCTGCCTATAAACAAAAACACAACTTGTCTCATCCTCCTCTTTTCTTACCGAACGAGACTGGTATAATATTAGCTAGTCCAAGTTGGTTTAGGGAAGGATAGTACTGCCAGTGTCTAAAACGAGTATAGGGAAATTATCAGTCAATACAAACTAATAGACGGACCGGTGAGAACCTTTAAATGTGGAACATCTCAGGCACTCAGTTCAGTTCTGTAGAATAATAAAAAAAGACTTAAGACTTGTCATTGTTGCTTGTGTTTATGCTAGTAGTACAGTAAAAATACATATTTACATATTTCCTCTTAAACTGGGTGCTTTGAGCTTTGTTTGTTTTTTGGGAGGAAATTACATTTTAGTCATTTAGATGTATTTATCCAGAGCAACTTACAAGACCAGTAATGGTTACCTGTCAGAGTTTTCACCTCACCGGCTCAGGGATTACATCTAATAACCATTCAGTTACTGGTCAGATGTTCTAACTGCTAGTATACCTGCTGCCCAGTCCGATATATCTCTCTTTTTGTCTTCTTCCCTTTCCTCTCTGTCACTGACCCTCACTGGTAAAACCAGTCAATTTATCACAATGGCTCATTACTGGCACTGAGAATATACATGAAGGTCAGAAAGGAAGTCACTTTCCCTCGTATTTAATTAGCTTAACTAACCCTGTTACCTGATTGGATGACACCTGAACTGTTCACTCACATGTTGTAATTAATTTCCTTCTTCATGTAAAGGACACCAATGTAGACTTTAAATATACATTGGATGCAAGGAATCATAGAGTATCGAAACTGGGCCATTAAACTGCGGTATACAATAAATAATAGTCACACACTAGAAAATAGTCTAGAGTCAGATGGGACTATGTGAGAAATTGGTGTCAAAAAGGCACAGAAGCCAAGTGATCAAGATTGCTGAGTCGGCAAACAAAAGGTGGATGGTTGTAGGCCCTGAGTCCCTGACAAGGTAAAAAATCTTAAATCTGCTGTTGCAAGGCACTTTACCCTAATTGCTCCTGTAAGCGACCCTGGGTAAAAGCATCTGCAAAATTAACGAAATGTAATCAGACACAATGTGTGCTTGGAAAAGCCACTGGTTTAAAGGGTTTAGTTTTAGAAGCGTTTTTGGTAAGAGTTATTTTTTTGTTATTGTCCTAACTCTCCCATGTTAGTGTGTGTATGTGCATCTGTCCGTTAGTTTCTGTATAACCCAGTTAATGTGTGTGTGCTACACGTGTGTGAGTGTGTGTATGAGTATGTCCTTGGGCGTTTTTCCCTATTTTGTCTTCGTATCTCCCTGAGTGTGTCGGGGGGCAGGTCTGTTGTTGTAGCTGTGACAGCCCCCCCCCCCCCCACATCATCCTCCCTCTGTGTGTTGGGTCTGGCAGATGTAGAGGTGTCACCACATTGATTAATTGTTTACACTCACCTGTCTACGCGTGGGCCTGTCTGCTACGGTTCCTTTGCGCGAGGGGACCGATTTGAGGAACGGGGGACGACTAAGGCACAGGTGAGGGCTGGGGGAGGTGGAGAAGAGGGGTGAGGAAGAGACAGCTAAGAGGGGAGATTTGAGTGTGTGGAGGAAGAGACCGAAGGAGGATAGTTGGAGACACAGGGGTGGAGGTGTGTGCATATCAGGGACGTGTCAATGCAACCAAGGGATGGGCCATGTTGTCTTTAAGCAGTTGTCTGATCAGCGATGTGGTCATGTTAAATACAGATAGGGTGTAGTAGGGGCCTGCCATGTCCCACTGCTCTTCACATCTCTTCACTTTGTCTGGTTGTCCACGTGTCTGCGTGGGATTTTGTATATGTGTGAGTATGTGCGGTCTTCAACTTAAATAGATGTCAGTACACATTTTGGGTACTGGTACTGTTTATATTTAAGAACAGGAACTCAAGCAGAACAATATCTGGGTGGCTGATAGACTCTTACCCAGCCTGTGTGTGTGTGTGTGTGTGTGTGTATCTGTCTGGTCTGTCAGATACAAAAAGAGAGATATAGAAAAAGAGACCTCAAATTGTTGATTAGGGCATTTTTTTGCAAGATGCTTTTAGTATTTTTTTTTTTTTTTGCAAATGCAGTATTGTGTACAACTTTTCCTGGTCCTGCTGAGTAAATTAACATCTTAATGAGCATGTTGTTTACCCTAAAAAAAGAGAGGGGGGGATCCTTTCTCCCAGACTTGCAATATTTATAAATGTGTAATTACATTTTCAACACAAAACAAATAGCTGACAGTGATTGCATTAATCTAGCTGTGTGTGAAATAGTTTTTTTGACCCTGGTATGATTGTAGTTGCTTATCAGAATAACACATGGAGTGCCTAGCAGTTCAAAAGTTGGTTAAGATTAGAATCTATCCATTTTAGAGGCACTGAAGAAAGTTCATATATGTCAATGCTCATGATATGATACATATTCACATGATATTTCTGATGTTCATATTTTTTATTTTTGAATTTAGGCACCAAACTGAGGACCCAGAATGCTGAACTTACATCAGCAGATATATGATTTACGATCGGTATCTACTACTTTATGTTGTTTATTCTTTTCCATATTCCAGTTGTTGTCTCATAATCAGTGTTAATAAGTATCAATCAGTGTTAATGAGTTCAAATCAGTCATTGTTAACAAGTCTGAATGTGTCACTTCAGTCTGTCTTAATCTGTGCTATATTTAGTCAAAATAGGTCCAAGATCAATAGAAGGTAGTTTTTTATTGCATTTCCAGCTCTAATTTTGTCACAAAAAGCTGTTGCGTTTAATGGCAAATGTCCACACTTTACTCTTGGCACTTGCGTTCCAGCCAACAGCTTGCAGATATGGTACGCTATGCTACATGATAAGATTATTATGGACACAAGCAATATTATTTGTTCTTGTCAAAGATTTGACAGGTATCAATCATCATGTTACCAGAATAATGTATATCCGAAATGAGCAATAAAACCACCGTGCAATTTCACAGCATAATGTCATCGTAACTCCTCTGTAGCCTAATAAAATGCATGAGTCATAGTGGGAGGACCATATAACATGTCATTGCATGACAAGTTAAATTCAATTATGGTTATTGCATCAGTGAATCAGTTTTAGCCCGTCTAAGTCAATGTTAACCGTTCTTGAATGTTAACAAGTCTGTATGGGTGTAAATCGTTGTTAGCCAATCTTTAACTGTGTTATTCAGTCTATATCCATGTAAATCAGTATTTGCCAATCCATATCAATCTAAATCAGTGTTGGCCAATCTATTTCGGCTAAAATCAGTGTAAGCCAGTCTAAATTAATGTTAGCCAGTTTAAATCAGAGTAAATCAGTGTTACCCAGTATATATCAGTGTAAATCAGTGTAAGCCAGTCTACATGAGTGTTAGCCAGTCTAAATAAGTGTTAGCCAGTCTATATCAGTGTAAATCAGTGTAAGCCAGTCTACATCACTGTGGACTAGTCTAAATTAATGTTAACCACTCTAAATCAGAGTAAATCAGTGTAAGCCAGTTTACATCAGGGCTAGCCAGGCTTTATCAGGGTCGGAGAGAGAAACGTGCAGCAATGAGAAAGTGAGAAATAAGTGCACAATGAGAAAGTACATACTATAACTAAGCCTTCAAAATCTCAGAGCCATACAGCCTATCGTGTTATATGACCATGACTTGATGACAGCCAATGCATTTTTAAATGACATTTTTAGACACTTTATAGAAAAGGCGAATGTGTGTTTTTATGTGCATGTGCGGGGGGTGTTCAAGTCGACTGAATCATGAACAAGACACATATGCCATTCAGTTTTAATGGCTTCAGATTTAGTCTATTTTATCCATTACTTGCTTATTCATCAGCACCCAGGCTCTTTTTTTCTCTCCAAATCATTGAAATCAATATTGCAGAGCATGGTTGTGGAGTGTGGTTAGAGTTTTTTCTTCAAAGTGGTGATTCTGGAGTGTTCAGCCATCTGCGCTCTCACTCTCTCATTCCCCCATCTCCTCTCTCTCGGCTTATTCTCTATCTCTCTATTTTTCTCCCTTTCTTTCCTTCTTTCTCTCTCTCTGTCTCTCTCTCTCTCAGCAGTGCCTGTACTTTAAACACGCCCTTAGTAACAAGCCACGGAACGCCAATCTGTGCCGTGATACGGCCAAACCCTGTCGACTGGGAACGGAACATCATCAAAACTATTCTGTGTTGCCATGGAAATAGAGATCTCAATAAGTTCGTCTTTGCCTGTGTGTGTTTTTCAGGGCTTGGCAGTTGATTGGTGGGTTGACGATTGTAGAACTGTGTTATGCTTTTGCCTCTCTACACCAATGTGTGTGTGTGTTTGTTAGTTGGTGTGGAGGTTTAAGGGCCTGACAGTTGGTGGGTATGTGAGCTGTTGCCTTCCTGAACCAGTCCGTGTATGTTCACTACAGGCTACCGATACATTTTGGGGATGAGAACCAAAACGTAAATCTCTGGCAAGGAGAGTTGGGAGATGGAATGAAAAGAGAGATGAAATTAGAAAAGAAAGAGAATACAAGGAGA
The DNA here is from genome assembly GCA_016801175.1 of Esox masquinongy. Taxonomy (NCBI): domain Eukaryota; kingdom Metazoa; phylum Chordata; class Actinopteri; order Esociformes; family Esocidae; genus Esox; species Esox masquinongy. The sequence goes on along the minus strand of JACXGI010004478.1, from coordinate 29,654 downwards.
GAGGGAATAAGAAGAGAGAAGCATGATGAGAGATAAGGATGGGAGTAGATGAGAAAGATGAGAGGGATGAGAGGAAAAGGAAAAAGGGAGAGGAATGCTTCTAAAAAGCACGTTTTAATATAAATCTAATGCAGATTCCTTTGGTTGATTTCATGTTGAAATCATGTTACTTGACAGCTTCACCAAATGTAAATCAGAACTACCCACTGAAATGGCATCTGTGCCCAGTGAGATGACAGAATATGGGTATGAGAGGAAACTTGGGTGGTGATAGGGATGAGAGCGGAGTGTGATGGTAATAAAACATGAGCACCAATCTCGTTAAGGTTCTTTTATTTTAATCTACGGTTGGTTTAGAAAATGATTTCGTCTAATTTTTGCTCCGCACACTGGCTTCAAGGGATAGCTGCAAGAGAAACTGCCCCTTCCTACCTTCAGGAAACACTCAAACCTTGCATCCCTACCTGTGCTCTTTGCTCTGCCACCTCTGGTCTCACTCCAATGGGAGAGCAGTTCTTGTTCAGCGCAGTCAAAGCTCTGCTCTGTCCTGCCCCCCCCCCCCATGGCAGAACCAGACTCCCCTTGAAGATAGGACAGCAGATTCCCTGCCCATTTTATGAAAACCTCTGTAACCGTGCCTTTTTAAAGAGTGGTTGAAAAAACTCCACAGCCACCCCCGTCACTGCCTTTTGTGAAATAATGCTGGCAATTGATTTATTTTTTACACTGACTTCTCTACTTTACTGAGTAAGGTGTACATACAAATCTATTGGGTTGTATGGGTGCCTCACCTAACTATCTTCAGGTGCATGCAGTAAGTCGCTCTGGATAGAGAGTAACTGTTAAATTACTAAAATGTAAGTGTATTAATTAGCTATCAAATGGATCAGTGGACTACATGTAAAACATCTGTTCAACTGAAATAGTTCTCTTTAATTCATTATGAACCATTTCATTAGGTTACGTTGTGTTGTATTTCCTCCCTCTGTTTGAAATTCAGTGTGTTAGCTTCAGTCACGCTTCTCATTGATGTTTTGGTAGTAGTAGTAGTATTAGCAGTAGTAGTAAAGATCCCTTTGAAGAAAATGGTTCTCCCTAGAAACACTGGTGTGAATACCAATATATAGGCATGAGTGAGAGGAGCTCTGTGTATTTGTGTGTGTACATGCTTTCCTTTATAAAGTGTATGTGTATCTGCCTGCTTGTGAGTGCATCAGCCTGTGTGTGTGCGTGTGTGCAGCATGTCACAGTGGTGTACGATACAGCTTGATCACATGGATTCTTACGTGTCCTTTTGATGTTTCCGTTATTCATGGGAACTCAGCAAGGTAGCTTATGCCCTCCCCCACTCCGCTCTCTCTCCATCCGAGGAGGAACGTGAGCGATGTCTCAGTTATCTCAACGCTTTGCCTTTGCAACTCGCAGAAACATCACTCCCACCACCCAACCCTACAACCATCTGAAAATATATTGAAGCCGTAGTAGCAGGGCAGGGGGAACCGTCAAAAGTCATGTAATCAGTCAATTAAAATATCTCTTGAAAATGCTATTGTAACATTTCTCTTTCTCAGGATTTATGTAGTGAAGAAAAAATAAGTGTTGGATCTGTGGCTTAATAATGCTGCTGAATTTATTGATTTCTACAGTTATGTTTGAGTATGTTTGAGCATATGTGTGTGTGTGTTTGTGTGTGTGTTTGTGTGTGTGTGTGCGTGGTTTAACAAAGCATCACAATTCATTTCAGCTTCAGATGTTTTGACTCACTTGAGAATCAGACTTTTCAATTCACTGCAGAATCAAAACATTTTACAGGGGAGATAATCATGACATACAAAAGTTGAGGCATTGTTACCTCCACATAAAACTACAAACAACCAAAAATAAACCTCCAACCTTTACCTCATCTGCTGTTAAGGTTGGGGTATAAATTTGTTTTCCCCATTTTACCAATTTACAATTATGGCCTTGCCACACCAGGAGAGTCAAAGATCCAGGCATGCCTCCTGATGCACATCTGTTAGGTCCTGACTAATCTGACTCTAACACTGGGATTGACCATGTGACCCTCCAAACTTGACTTTAGTATTGTTCACCATCTATTGGTCCTACAATCGTTGGTATTCCTTGCACATATTTAAACATTTTAGTATCTCGTCAAACATGAAATGTCAATGTTGATATATAATGAATCCTCTTAAAAAATAGCTAGCAACTTTGGCTACTGTTGGCAGATCATACACTCAAAGACTCAAATATAAAGCTATAGATGGAAGAACATTGTTGACATATGTTGCCTTCATGTTTGCATGTAAGCTTGTGTGAGGGTGTTTCTTGCGTGGTATTTGGCAAACTGACTTAAGATAGTGTGTTTTGTTTATGGTGGGGGAGTGAGTTTTTGGTGGGACTGATAAAATGCATTCATAGACGATCTGGTCAACATTTTTAATGCCATTTATGTTAAAATATTTTCTTAGATGGTACTAAACATGCACATTCACATTTACCAGTCCTAATATCATAATGTGCTATTACAACAACTCAACAATCTAACCTAACCTATGTTTCCTCTGAAGCAAGTCACTCTCCAGATTGTTCTGCTTCTTATCATATTGCTTGCATTGTGTATTGTCAGTACACATGAGCTGGAGGAGAACACTTTCACCAACACGCAACCACGGTCAAGCTAAATGCCACCTGGCCTATGCTCAGAGTGAACAAATGTGCAATAAAAGGCAGCTCTGTCCGACATCCACCACGGATAGTGTTTGTTCCAATGTCATTGTTATTTCAAATACCCATTACAATTTATTTTAATACATTCATGCATATGGTTTGAAATTAAACTGACCCCATCTCTTTAGATAAACCACAACCATCTAGAGGTCTTGGCCAAGACTTCCTATGCATAGTGGTCTCTTATTGGGTGATTTTTAGATTGAGGGAGGTTGTATAATCAGGACACCTATGCGTCTGATGCAGGCGAGAGTTGAGGGAGTGAGAAAGAAAAGGAGTGGTGAGAGATGGTGGTGGGGTGGAGGCTAGGGGGGCTGTCTACTGATGGCCTGCAGAGGAGATGGACAAGGGAAGGTGTGTGGGAGTGAGAGAGAGAGAGGGACAACTGGAGGAAAGGATTGAAAGTGAGGTCCACATCTCTGAAAATAAGGGTTGTCTGTGATTCTTTCTAGAACCATTTGAGGGTCCTTATGATGAAAGCCATTAAAATGCTTTTGGATTCATATAGCATTATTTTTTCTAGCAGTTCAGAGAAATAAGGAACAACAAAGACAGGAAAAAGAATAAATGAATGAGCAAACAATCCATCAAATGACTGAACAAACCAACAAATGATTTTATTAGACATATGCACTGATCAGCCATAACATTATGACCACCTGCCTAATATTGTGTAGGACCCCCTTTTGCCGCCAAAACAGCCCTGACCCGTCGAATGCAGACTGGGAACACCCCACAAGGGCTGCAGTTTTGGAGATGCTCTGATCCAATCGTCTAGCCATCACAATTTGGCCCTTGTCAAAGTTGCTCAGATCCTTACGCTTGCCCATTTTTCCTGCTTCTAACATATCAAATTTGAGGACAGAATGTTCACTTGCTGCCTAATATATCACACCACTGACAGGTGCCATGATAACAAAATTATCAGTGTTAATCACTTCACCTGTCAGTGGTCATAATGTTATGGCTGATCGGTGTATATATATGTATGTGTGTGTATATATATATATATATATATATATATATATATATATAAACATATTAAAAAAATATGGAGGTGCCTTATTCATGACCATCAAAATACGTACACAGTACATTGTAAAGGAAAGAGAGAGAGGGACAGAGTCGAGAAAAGTAGGAAGAAGTAATGTGAATGTCGGAGGGGTTGGCTAACCCCGTCCCTTCTGTACTTCTCTGGAAATGGAGATGTCATTCCATTAGCAGCTAAAAGGCCCTACTCACAGTTTACTGCAGTTTAGCTATTCAAATGAGGGATTTCTGTAGGCTGCCAAGCCCGGAGGTATGAGACAGAATGTAGCAGGAGATTTACAAGGATTAGTTCCACAGGTTCCCTTTTATTATGCAAAAGATGCCATCCTCAATTGAAACGGGGGAGGAAAAGGTGAGTTAAGGAGAAAGGATTGGAACACTGTGATTGAAGGATGGAAGGGAGGAATGAAAGAGGAGGAGGTGGGTATTTTTTATTCATATTCATATACAGTAGGTAAGATATGCTTATGCATGCATGCACATAAACGGCTGCTTTTGCATCTATTTAAAGTTGGAAAACACAGTCTAGAGATTGTGTTTAAGTAAACAGACACTATACACAGAGAGGGGGACACCTAATTCAACCAAAATACTTAAAACACATACCAAAATAAAAGGCTGATTACACTACAATTTGATAAGATTTGTGGACAGATTTGTATTATTGTGTAAACAGGTAAACATCTTAATTTTTGCAAGACACCTTCCCGAGCTAACATGGCACACTTTCCTGACAGATACTCCCCGTGGCTACTGAGGTCTAAAGACAATGTCTCACTTTCAGTGTGTTTTGGAGTGGAATGTGTGGTAAGGTATAAGTGGTCCTGCTCCATGTATGAACAGAATCAGAAAACAGATATAAAATCTTCCTTGGGAAAGCAACTAAAAACATCTCACATTGTCGCAGAAGAAATTCCACTAACACCAGCAATAGTACTTGTTCGACGGGGGCACCGCTTTAGTTTCCAGGTAAACATAGCCAGTGAGTTTAAATGCCTTCCTGTTGAGCCTTACCGTATACCTCTCGCCCAGCGAGGGTTTCTTTTTATACATGTAGTGTAAATACAAAATAGTCTTTCAATATACAGTTAGATCTGGAAATAATTTGACAGTGACACAAGTTTTGTTATTTTGGTTGTTCATCAAAATATATCCAAGTTACAGTTAAATAATGAATATGGGCTTAAAGTGCAGTCTCTCAGCTTTAATTCGAGGGTATTCACATCCAAACTGGAGGAAGGGTTTAGGAATTACAGCTCTTTAAGATGTAGCCCCCACTTTTTCAAGGGACCAAAACTAATTGGACAATTAACTCAAAAGCTGTTTCATGGACAGGTGTGGGCTATCCATTTGGAAGCTGGTGTTGTGAACCCACAACATGGAGTCAAAGGTGCTCTCAGTGCAAGTGAAACAGGTCATCGTAAGTTATAGCGAGAGATGTCAGGAACATTAGGAGTAGCCAAATCAACAGGTTGGTACATTCTGAGAAAAAAGGAATGCACTAGTGAGCTCTGCAAGAGAAAAGGCCTGGATGTCAACGGATCATCCAGGCCTTTCCATGGTAAAGAAAAACCCCTTCACAACATCCAGCCAAGTGAAGAACACACTCCAGGAGGTAGGCATATCATATTCCAAGTCTCCACATGGTGAAAACAATTCATAAGCCTCAAGATTAGAAAGGCCAAATTAGACTTTGCCAAAAAACATCTGAAAAAGGCAGCCCAGTTCTGGAACAGCATTCTTTGGACAGATGAAACTAAGATCAACCTGTACCAGAATGATGGAAAGAAAAAAGTAAGGAGAAGGCTTGGAACGGCTCATGATCAGAAGCATACCACATCATCTGTAAAACACGGTGAAGGCATGGGCATGCATGCCTTCCAGTGGCACTGGGTCACTAGTGTTTATTGATGATGTGAGAGAAGACAGAAGCAGCCGGATGAATTCTGAAGTGTATAGGGATATATTGTCTGCTCAGATTCTGCCAAAGTCAGCAAAGTTGATTGGATGACGCTTCACTTTACATATGGACAATGACCCAATACACTGCACAAGCAATCCAGGAGTTTTTAAAGGAAAAGAAGTGGAATATTCTGCAATGGCCGAGTCAATCACCTGATCTCAACTCGATCAAGCATGCATTTCACTTGCTAAAGACAAAACTTAAGGCATAATGACCCCTGAACAAACAACAACTGAAGACAGCTGCAGTAAAGGCCTGGCGAATCATCACAAAGGAGGAAACCACCACGTTTGGTGATGTCCATACATTCCAGACTTCATGCAGTCATTGCCTGCAAAGGATTCTCAAGTATTAAAAATGAACATTTTATTTATGATTGTTTTAATTTGTCCAATAACATTTGAACTTCTGAAATATGGGGACTGTGTGAAAATGGTTGCAATTCCTAAACGTTTCATACAATATTTTTGTTCAACCCCTTGAATTAAAGCTGACAGTCTGCACTTTAATTGCATCTCAGTTGTTTCATTTCAAATCCATTGTGGTGGCATACAGAGCCAAAATGAAGAAAATTGTGTCAATGTCAAAATATTTCTGGACCAAACTGTATACTGCCATTCAAAGGTTTGGGGTCACTTAGAAGTTTCCTTGTATTTGAAGGAAAACCACTTGCTTTCCATTAAAATAACATATTGATCAGAAATAAATGACTGCTGTAGCTGGTAACGGCTGATTTTCAGTGGAATATCCACATAGGCGTAGAGAGGCCCATTATCGGCAACCATCACTCCTGTGTTCCAATGGCATGTTGTGTTTGCTAATTCAAGTTATTCATTTTAAAAGGCTAACTGGTCATTAGAAAACCCTTTTGTGATTATGTTAGCACTGCTGATAACTGTTGTGCTGATTAAAGAAGCAAAAAAACTGTCCTCCTTTAGATCAGTTCAGTATCTGGAGCATCAGTGTTTGTGGGTTCCATTACAGGCTCAAAATGGCCACAAACAAAAAACTTTCATCTGAAACTTGTCAAACTATCCTTGTTCTGAGAAATGAAGGCTATTCCATACGAGAAATTGCATGGAAAAGAACCTGAAGAACAACGCTGTGTACTACTCCCTTCACAGAACAGCGCAAACTGGCTCTAACCAGAATAGAAAGAGGAGTGTGAGGCCCTGGTGCACAACTGAGCAAGAGGACAAACTTGTATCTAGTTTGAGGAACACATCTCACAGGTCCTCAACTGGCAGCTTCATTAATAGTACCTGAATAACACAAGTCTCAATGTCAATAGCGAAGAGGCAACTGTGGGATGTTGGCTTCTAGGAAGAGTTCTTCCTCTGTCCAGTGTCTGTGTTCTTTTGCCCATCTTAATTTTTTTTTTTATTGGACAGTCTGAGATATGTTTTTTTCTTTGCAAGTCTGCCTAGAAGGCCAGCATCCCGGAGTCACCTCTTCATTGTTGACTTTGAGACTGGTGTTTTACATTTTGAAAATATTTTTTTAGTAAAAGACTTGTTAATCATCCTGTAAATATTTCATGTTTTTTATTAAGATAAAATAAGTACATTTTCTTTCAATTAGTCTTTAGATATTCCTTTTTGATGTATGTAAATTACATGAATCTAATAGTACACTTGAAAAAACCTTGAAACAATCATGGAGCATACAATTCGGTCCTTTCAAATATGGACAGTGACACGTTTTTTGTTTTTGGCTTTTTATCCTACAATGACGATGGGATTAAAGTACAGGCTTTCCATTTGCGTTTGTAGTCTGTTGCTGGTGCCTGGCTACACAAAAAACAAAAAAGTGTTAATGCACGTTATGTTGGTCAATATCATGCAGATAAGTCAGAGAGACAGAGACATAATGAAAAACATTTGCAGAAAACTTCACCAGCCGAACTACCACGTTTTGAGACTCAGGTCGAGGCTTTATCTGGGCATTGAATTCTACCCTTTCCATACGCTGCTTTTCCAATGCAACCAGTGGAGAGATGTTTAAGAACTGAATAAGCTAAGCCAAATGTGTAAATTTAAACAGAATAATTAACTTTTATTCTCGGGTTGCACCAACTTCACTGTTGCCATGGTCACCGACACAGATATTATTGAAAGTTTAAGGTGTTCACATTAAGGTGTTTAATGTGTTCTGGTGACTTAAAGGAAAGGTTCGCTATTTTTGATATTGGGGCCTTTTTTCAGATTATCTAGCCTAATCCTGGACTGTGGAGACATTATTTTTTGGAATTAGTACAGTTTTGAGAGTTTACGATTTTTTAAAAGGAAGCCTCTCCCGGCTACAATCAAAGTGAACGGGGCAACGGATATAGCATGCAAAATTATGTGATACGTTGGGTTTTCCAAAATGGGAAGGCCACTGTGTATTGATATAGGTCTCCGTATGTTCTCCTAAAAAAACTGTGCCAAAACGAACATTGTTTTAATGTTTATCGCTGTTCATTCTTTCTGGAAAATGGATAAGTAGATGCTGTGGGGATGAATCTGTCTGTGAGGAGGCTGTATCTGTAACTGGCTTTTTTGTTTACAGAACTGTAGCTCAAGTTAGCTAGTATAGACGACTATCTCAAACAAAAATGCCAACAAGGTCTATTAGCTGCTGGTAAACTGACGCAAATCTGTCTGCAAGGAGGATTTATCCGGCAACCGTGTTTGTTTACTAAACTGTAGCCCAAGCTAGATAGTATAAACTACTAGCTCAAACAAAAATTCCAACAAGTTATATTAGCTGCTGGTAAACTGAAGCAAATCCGTCTGCAAGGAGGATTTATCCGGCAACCGGATTTGTTTCCTAAAGGGTAGCTCACATTAGGAGTGGGATTTATTGCTACCTAATGCCATCGAGAGATAGTAATTAATTAGTTAAATAAACCATAGCACACACCTTATACTGACGAGCTGTGAGTCTGCCATGTTTTTATCTACTCCTGTCAACATGATCACCCTTAACCTGGGTGGAGATTATGTTAATGGGGTACATAGTGCCACCCTAAGCAGAACATGTTAAACTTTCATCAATGTCTGTGTCTGTGACCATGACAACAGTGACGTCGGTGCAACCTGTGAATAACAGTTTATTATTTTGTTTAAATATACACATTTAGCCTCGCTTATACAATTCTTAAACTTCTCTCCACAGATTGTATTGGGAAAGCAGTGCATAGAAAGGCTAATATAGATAATTCAATGCCCAGATAAAGCTCTGCCTCCACACCAACAGAAGCTCAAAACCTGGTTTTAAGAAAAGATGACTCAAACGAAGGTGAGAAGAAACTGTAATCGCAAGAAGAAGCAAACGTGAAAAAAACATGTTTAAACGACAACATTTTAAGATCGGACGCGAAAAATCCATTTAATGACTTAAGCATAGACTTCCACCATATTTGAATATGTTTTTGCCGGACCACGTAAGCGGAGCTGGCTAAGAGGAGCGAATGTCTCTTACTGAATGAGTGACCGACCGACCGACCCTTGTTAAATAGCATCGTGGTTAGAGAAGCGGACTTGTGAATTATAGGTCCAGAGTTCGTATCTCCTCGCAGGCAAAGCGATGAACGCATTATGAATTATTCTATATAGATGAAAACTTCGCTGGCTACAACCGTTAGTATCTACATTATAGTAAGCCTGAAATAAAACAGTTTACGGTTATATTGCAAATGTTTCTGGTGGATTTTCAAAGTACGCATCCGTGCATGCGTTTTGGGTCAGGATAGACAAACACATTTGCTGGCTTAAGAAATAGTAGTTATGTTATAGTAAGCCTTAACTGAAACTGTATACAGTTTATATTGCGGCTGTTTCTGGCATGGAAAAGTTCATCTTCAGTCTCGCTAGCAATTGCTCAATTCTTATGATTATTCCTAGGAAGTTAGTATATACTAGTAAGCCTATTACTGGCTAATAAGCTGTTAAAACGGCAGTGGCAAAAGTAATACAGTTCATAGACGTTATGGTGGAGGTAAACTTAATAAGAAACGTTAGTCAGTTTAACACAATCCTCAATGGAGTCTAGCGACTGCTGAAACGTGTAATGTCACGTAGTGGTTAAAGATAGTGCCTCTCATGTGGATGACCTAAGTTCGAATCTATTGAGAGCAACGACATTTATTAATTATCTCTAGTAGATTCCACGATTCTCGTCTTTTCACTTGATGAAAAAGTTAGTTATCGTCGCCTTTATTGATAGTTACTGTATAAATGTCATTCACGAATGAAAGAAAAAAGTACATTGTTTTGCCATGAAAGAAAAAAATACGTTCTTATGCCATGAAATGAAATAGCTTTGGCAGACTCGCTAGCAATTGCTCAATTCTTATGACTATTCCAGTAAGTTAGTAGATACCGGTAAAGCTTATTACTGGCTAATACGCTGTTAAAACGGCCAGTGGAAAACGGCATACATAGATGCTATTTGTGGTGGAGGTAAACTTAGTAAGAAACGTTAGTCAGTTTAACTGTATCAATGTCATTCACAAATGGCCAATTAACTATTAAAACGGCCAGTGGCAAAAGAGGATTTGTTCAGGATATACAGATGCCAGGAGTCATTACTGACAAGATGCTATTCTGATAGCTGGCAGATGTACTGCTCTGTGGTGTAGTGATTAACGACACACCCTTTCATGTGGGTGACCCAGGTTCGAATCTAAAGATGGCAACACTTCCTATTGCGGGCCGGCTGAACTAGGCTTGCCTGGTTTCTTGTTTTCATACGATTGAATGTAGTTTTTCATGCAATTAAATATTTTTTGTTAACCTTGCTTTTATTTTTATTTTCAAAAAATATTTCAGTTACATTTTTCTTTTCTTACGGTCAATACATTTGAGCTCAAATTGGCTCCACATAGTTCCTACAGATTTGTACTCACACAAAACTCTGGGGGTGATTTATCGAAAATGTGGCACATGTTACCTTGGAACGTGACGTATTATGTTATTGATTGCAAGTTTACACAATATATAATCTACAAAGTCAAGTGTTCTTCAATATGTCTCGGAAAATGTAGCTTAATGTAAACAAGCCCTTAGGCTGAAAAATAGGATGGCCTAAAAATACCAAAAAAGAGCCTGTAGAGTTCTGGAAAAAGGTAAAGGGGACAACAAATATTAACCTGTACCAGTACCAGAGTGATGGCAAGAGCAAAGTGTGGTAAAAAAAAAAGAACTGGCATTCCAACATATCTGGGGATGGGGTTATTATATTTTGGCTTGCTGCTGGAACTGGCTCATTTATCTTCATTGATGATGTAACTGCAGAAGAACGCAGTAGGATGAATTCTGAGGTGTACTGAAACACCTTGTCTGCTCAGATACAATCAAGTGCCTGAAAAATACATTGGATGGCATCTCACCTTACATCACAACATTGACGCCAAACATACTGCTAAACCAACCAAAATATTTTTCAGGGCTAAAAAATTTAATATTCTTGACTGTCAATCACCCAAACTGAATCCAAATGAGCATGTGTTTCACTTGCTGAAGACAAGACAGAAATCAAAAAGACCCCCCAAACAAACAGGAATTGAAGATTGCTGCAGTATAAGCCTGGCAGAGCATCACCAGCGTGGAAAATACCCAGCGTGGGGCGATGTCGATGGGTTACAGACTTCTGACAGTTTTTAAATACACAAGATTTGCAACCAAGTACTCAATATGACAAATTCAAAATCTTAAATTACTTTATTTATGATAATACATTTTATACACACCCCTCTCCATTTTATAAGACCAGAAAGTGCTGTAATTCCAAATGGTTCATTGATTATGGATGTCCGCTACTGTTTAAAAATTTGGGGTCCCTTAGACATTTCCTTGTTTTCCATGAAAACATACATGAAATGAGTTTGAATAGGAAATATAGCAAAATGAATAGGAAATAAAGTAATTGACAAGGTTAGAAATAATGATTTTTCACTGAAATAATAATTGTGTCCTTCAAACTTTGTTTTCGTCAAAGAATCCTCCATTTGCAGCAATTACTGCCTTGCAGACCTTTGGCATTCTAGTTGTCAATTTGTTGAGGTAATCAGAAGAGATTTCACCCCATGCTTCCTAAAGCACCTCCCACAAGTTGGATTGGCTTGATGGGCACTTCTTACGTACCATATGGTCAAGCTGCTCCCACATCTCAATAAGGTTGAAATCCGGTGACTGTGCTGGCCACTCCATTATAAACAGAATACCAGCTGACTGCTTTTTCCCTAAATAGTTATTGCGTAGTTTGGAGCTGTGATTTGGGTCATTGTCCTGTTGTAGGAGGAAATTTGCTCCAATCAAGTGCCGTCCACAGGGTATTGCATGGCTTTGCAAAATTGAGTGATAGCCTTCCATCTTCAAGATCCCTTTGACCCTGTACAAATCTCCCACTTCGCCACCACCAAAGCACCCCCAGACCATCATATTGCCTCCACCATGCTTGACAGATAGCGTCAAGCACTCCTCCAGCATCATTTAATTTGGTCTGCATCTCATCAATGTCCTTCTTTGTGATCTGAACACCTCAAACTTTGATTTTTCTGTCCATAACACTTTTTTTCCAATATTCCTCTGTCCAGTATAAGTATTATTTTGCCCATCTTAATCTTTTCTTTTTATTGGCCAGTCTGAGATATGTCTTTTTCTTTGCAACTCTGCCTAGAAGGCCAGCAACCCAGAGTTGCCTCTTCACTGTTGAAGTTAAGACGGGTGTTTTGAGGGTACTATTTAATGAAGCTGCCAGTTGAGGATCTGTGCTGTGTCTGTTTCTCAAACTAGACACTGAAGCATTTGTCCTCTTGCTCAGTTGTTCCCTAGGACCTCCCACTCCTCTTTCTATTCTGGGTAGAGCCTGTTCGCGCTGTTCTGTGAAGGGAGTAGTACACAGCGTTGTACGAGATCTTCAGTTTCTTGGCAATTTCTCGCATGAAATAGCTTTCATTTCTCAGAACAAGAATAGACTGAGAAGAAAGTTATGTGTTTCTGGACACTTTGAGCCTGTTATCGAGGCCACAATTGCTGATGCTCCAGATACTCAACTGGTCTAAAGGCCAGTTTTATTGCTTTTTTAATCAGCACAACTGTTTTCAGCTGTGCTAACACAATTGCAAGGGGTTTTCTAATAATCAATTACCCTTTTAAAATGATTAACTTGGATTAGCAAACACAACATATTTGGGAATTGAACCCAAAACCCTGAGCATATTTGGGAATTGAATCCAAAACCCTGGCTTTGCAAGCGCCATGCTCTGGGTCATAGTGGAGTAGTTGTAGTATGCTATTGAGGGAATAAGGTATTGTTAGTGAGACTGCATTCAGTGGATACTGACAATGAAGCTCTTTGCATTTTGACAGCAGAGATCGCTCAGCGAGCATGAAATGGAGAGTGGCGCGCATCCTAACCGCTCTTGTTTGCTGTGTGTGTGTGTGAGGACAGTGTGGCCATCTGATATGCTTCAGTTGTAAAGTTAAAGCCTTTATTATCTCGGCACGAGGCACAAGATGTCACCTTCACTAGTCCTTATACAGACACTTCTTAAGCCATGGGCGACCTTACACACACATATACAAACACACACACACACTCTGAAACGTGACAAGCCATGGGAGAAGGAAATATGGAGAGAAAGAAAGACAAAATTAATGGGGAAGGAAAGCCAAGGTCATTTTGACGGTCTTGTTTAGGTGGGCCGGTCCAGGTGACATGGGTGATCTTGGTCAAACTGACTGCTATGCGCATGTAGACATTACTGTTGACAAATGGCTTCTGTATATGATTCAGGAGGAGGAGCAAGAAATGGACAGATGCACATGGAGTAGCTGCTGCCAGTTTGTAAAAATGTGTCCTCTTTAAACCTCCCTTGCTCCCTACCTGCTGCCTCTCCAGCCATCACTTCCGTAGTCTCACTCTGGTAAGACAAATTCAGAGTCCACAGACATAGTCTGGTGCCCAATTGGGACATATTATTGCAGTGATGCGGCTTTGAGACCACAAATACACTGCAGATTTCATGCACCTCGTCAAGATTGTCAACAGCGTATGTTCACTTCTAACACAAGAAGAATGTATAACACAAATTTTGGAACTTTGTTGAATAGAATTTAAATACATGTAAGTGTTCTAATGAATGAAAGATGGGTTGCTGGAGATGATTTTAGTGTTGTCTTCTCTAGTTAGATAGGCTGGAAACGGTTGGGGAAAACATCTATATAAATAATGAATCTGCATTGAAGACATGATTTTCCAGTAGCTAAAGGTTAAATGGTAACTCCTCCCAATTTCAGAATTTGCAATGCAGTATCGATATCTTGCTGTCACCTGAAACCCCCACTCAACATGACAAGTTAAAAAAAAAACTAGAGCTAGATCTGTGCAATTTGTGCAAGTTACTCTTAATGGAGATAAAAAAACTGAAATTTAAAACTGCTGAACTACTCATTTCTAATGCCTTATTTTCACTGGCGCCAAACACTGGTGTTTTACCCCAAAGTTCAGACTGTGTTCTGTTTCCATTGACACAGACTGGTGCCAGTCGGCCAGTAGGCCGTGGCCGAATAGCCCGGCTCTCACTTGGTACCAAGCCCCAGACATTAGGACTTAGGGCGGGGTTTGCGGGTTGATGCGTTATGTGCTGTAAAAGCGCCGCATGTTGTTCTACTTGAATAGCAATGGGTATCATTTGCTTAGTCTTAGGCTTCTCATAATAGTTTTCATCCAATCTAACAAACAGACCCTGGATAAATTAAAGAAAATAAAGTAACAGTACAGGGAAGAAAAGACTGCCAACAGAAAGAGTTTGAATGACTGAAGGTGGTACGATGCCACTGACTCAATAGAAGTACAGAGCGGTGAGACTCCATATTATAAACAAACGGATGGCGTTATTGTTACTTTTATTTTACTACCAGAAAAATTTAGCTTTTTATTTAAATTGCTTTGATAGTTTACTCCTCCCTCCCCATCTGAACCCCTCTTTAAGTCCTTGGTACTAAACGTGTAGTCGAAACAGGAAAGTCTAGAGCCAACATTAGCATAAGTCAGCTGTGTGGCCCTGGTCCCGGAGTAAAGCACAAGTGGAAATGCGGCATAAGTGGTCTTTCACGGCACTGTCCAGTGATGCCACAAAAGCTCCTGGGTTCTCTGATTCGTCAGTTTTGTCATGTCCCCTAACAACTTCCCAAGGGTGTTTTTAGTCGTACAGTCATTTTTATTCTCTTATTTTGGTCTTTTATGTTTCATTTGTGCTGTTTTTACAGATTTATTTTGTATGTGAAACGTATTGCGTTGCATCTGTGTATGTCATGTGCTGTTTAAATAAAGCTTGATTTACGTTAATTAATCAAACTTTCAGACCTGTGTCTAGCTGATACATACTGGTTATATTTGCCTATGGCTAACTCACTGTTCCAGTTGTGCTCTGCCTTGTGTTATCTTTCTTCACTCTTGCAAACTCCTTTAAGTCACTTTTACCCTGTACTCTAGCTGACCAACTGAATAGGATGCAGGGAAACTCCGTATTCTGAATTAGGTGCTAAATCTGTGTTCAAGATCTGAGGATTGACAGTTTAATTTCAGAGATAAGAACTTGCTTTTTTGTTGTTTTAATATTTTTTAAATATTGCCCAAAACATAACAACATAATTAACACATTTACTTGTATCAGTGTTAATCATTTCCTAAAAAAACAGTCCACTTTTTAAACCATAACCACCAAAGGCTGTTGTGTGGTAAAATCTTGTTGTGCAATGAGAGGTGGTTGTATAGTAAGACATTGGTGTGTAGTGAGGTATTGTTGTGTAATGAGAGTTTATTGTGTGTATAGAGGTTGTTGTGTAATAAGTGATTGTTGTGTGAGGAGATTTAATAGGAGGTTGTTGTGTGGTGAGAGATGTATGTGTAGTGAGAGTTTTTTGTGTGTTGAGAGGTTGTTGTATTGTAAGAGATTGTTGTGTAATGAGAGGTTGTTGTGTAATAACATATTGTTGTGTACTGAGAAGTTGTGTACTGAGAGGTTGTTTTGTGGTAAGAGGTCCTTGGGTACTGAGATGTTATTGTGTAGTGAGAGGTTGTTGTGTGGTGAGAGGTTTTTGTGTAGTGAGATGTTGTTGCGATGTGAGAAGTGATTGCGTAGTGAGAGGTTGTTGTGTGGTCCCAGGTGGACAAACAGAATTTTGCAGAGAACCTGTGATTGGTTGTCAAAGTCAAAGTACTCAAGGTGAAGTGGTTTGCTAAACTCTGCTCACACTACTCCACTCAACTCTGAACAGAGCTCAAAAACAGAAATCTGTTGAATGAAAACAGTCCTTTATCCATCATTTACGCTTTTGAGGGTAGAGGACCTTAATAGTCTGCATTTGGCAGGTTTAACACTTCCTGCCCGAGTGGCCATTAAACAAGAGTGTCCTCACATAACTGTTGGTTTAGAGGAACAAAGCACCACAATGAAGTGGACGCACACCAAAAGACAAACACACACATGCAATTTTACACATGCATGCATGCAATAACACACACACAAGCACACACACACACACACACACACACGTGATCTGGGGCACTTTAGAGTTTAGCAAGCCCTTACTGGGGCAGACAGGCTAATGAAGGGAAATGACCTTCTCAGCCAATTTCCCTACGAGTCCCCCTGTGTGTTATCTTTTTAGAATGTGATTGACTCATGTATGAAAATTAGGTATATGGACTGAATCTTTAGTCAATCTTTGCAAATTAAAAGAAGTGATAGGACACCTACGCTATGGTTTTCCCCAGACAGTGTGTTAGAGAGGAGTTGACAGAGTGGAAGAGGGGTTGAGGGAGTTGATAGAGTGGAAGAGGGAGTAAAAGAGAGAGGCAGGAATTGAATTGATTCAGACGTGTGGCCGATTACGAGTCTGTCCGAGAGAGGCAGGTATTACATCACCACAGATTACAGATTACAGATGTAATGTTTGTGCATGTTCCTCTGAGAGTACATCTGTGTGTGTGTGTGTGTGTGGGGGGGGGGTCACATTAAGGAATGGAACTTGTCGGTGGCCACAGTAAGGAGTTGTAAAGCCTCTCAGGTTTTAGAGTACAGTTTTAGAGTCTGCCCAAGGTGCTTCTGAGACATATTCCAGCTGCCCTCTTCACACACAGTCACACTGTCCTGTTTACACACATTAGGGATCCTTCATCATTGTCAGTCAGGTAAGGGGCTAACTAGTTTCAATTGTCGATGACAAAAAAGCGTGCTGGTCCAACATGATGCTGACTTACATTCTCAGCTAATGAAAACAATGCTAAGCTCCTCTCAAATGAAGTGTGTATGTGTGTATGCAGCCATGGTGGTATGTGCGGTGGCATGTCTGTCGCTTGTGCGATACATTCTCACTGACTTCCTACGACTGTTGACGTGTGTTCATCACCACTGAGTTTAGACAGTTAAGTTAAGGTATTCGTTCTGACTGGTTGTTTCATATTTCCATCTATCACCATGTGTTTTCATTGTTTTTGTTTGTTTGTGTGTCTGTGATAACCCCCAGCAACTCATTACCTCAGGCCTGTAGCCTGTCAGGTTAGAACAATAGAGGAGGTGCTCCCCCTGCTGCCACTCCACAGGAACTGTTTTCTCCCCCTCTGCTTTGAGCGTGACTGTTAGCGTGCATTTCTGTCACAAGGTAATCCCATTACCATCAGACGTCGCAAACATTTTCAGAAACCAATGTTTGTAAAGGATTAATGAATGTCAGTGGTTGAGAGATTGTTACCTTTAACTATATTATAGGTATATAAACTACTATAAATGCAAGCAGAAGCTTCTACACTCACATTTTTAAATGCAGTCTTTATGCATTTAAAAGTGTAAGTGTATGCAGTCCGATTTGTAACTCTGTTTGTCTGACTGTTTTAAGATTATTAGGTCTTACTTAATTGCATTTTATATCAAAAGTTGGAATGGCCCTGTCTTTATGTAATATAAGGGAAGCAATTTTTGCTTTATTTACGAAGCACTGTTGCAGAAATGTCTAGCATATCGCTTCAAAGTAACTTTTAACTTTTTTGAGTTAGGATTTTATTTATTTTATGTACACAAAGACATCACAATGAAAACAAACACGAAGGAAGGGGGGGTACACTCAATTGTCACTAAGTCCAACAACCAATTGTGAACAATCCCAAAACAGGCACTTTTTTGTACCAACCAAGGTTCAAACAATGAATGAATAGTAGAAAAACACAGGATTGGTTAGTACTTAATATGCCAATGTTCTGAAATAGCTAAAAGCACTCTCACTTTTCTTGCCCCACATGTGTGGAAAATGATGCAAAACAGCATAGGATTGAACACCCTGGTCTCTTGAATGTGTTGCTTTATCATGTATATTGTATACAGACGGTTATTGAAAAAATAACTTGTTCTTAATAACTTTTCTTTTAATCAATGTAAATAAATTGTTCAGAGGAAGCAAAATAAGTGTTTCTTTAGGTTTGCAGTGCAGTCAATTTCCACCACCTTCCTTTTGAAACAGACCATGTAAATGGTTCCTTTAACTTCGGTAGTAATGATTCACAATCATTTTACCAAGTCGTCTTTTTCGTTATAAAATGTTCTCTTCAATGGCAGGAAAAAAAAAGAAAAACAGACCTACACAATTTTGCCAATTCCACTGGCATAAACGGAATACTGGACAGTACACTACATAGACATTAATAGGGCGCCATGTGGAACACAGATCTTTTCTCTGAGTCAACTGACAGTGGACATATGGGCCTGACAAACAGAACACACATAAAAATCGGACAGAAATGCGAAAGATGTCGAAAGGTGTTCTCAGACCAATTAAGCCAATTGACAGCAGCTTGTTCTTCAAAATTCCCTCCTTCTCTTTCAGCCACACACACACATACACACAGACACACACACATTCTAAGCATAAGCGAGGTTTCAAAGGGCCATTGTCTGCTTTGTTAGTCAGGACATATGGTCAGCTGTCGTGTTCACATGAACCACATGATCAAAGGGTGAACTTGGTCCTAATTGTTCCACTTCAGCCCAAGCAGTAGCAGGGCAATCACTAGTCCGTCACTTCACTTCCTTCAGCAGGTGGTAGGTGTGAGAGAGAGACAGAGAGTAAGACAGAGACAGAGAAAGATACAGAGAGTGCTTGTCAGAGATACTTACAGACATACTGTACATAAAAAATCACCTGTTAAACTATGCATATTATGTACAAAGCGGGCAATACAGTACAGATTTACAGTATAGATTCATGAAGCTAAAAACTGTAAAATGATAAATATACGAATAATCAATGGCCAGTATCCCAAACAGGGTTTTCAGGGTTTATTTTGAGTGATAAAATGCTGGACGAGTTGAATGGTCAAAATAACAATCCTTGACAATATTGGATACTTCAAATGTTTTAATTTGTGTGAGGACCATGTCAGGGGGTTAGGGATACCAGAGAGGGTTTAAGGCCGGGTTTAAGGGCAGGGGGCGGTTTGTGAAGGGATTTCAGAGGGGGGATGTGGTTGGTGCTGGAAGAGTGATGAGTGAGGTACTCATTGATTGGGATTTCATTTAGTTGAGGGCCCCATAACCCCGACTACCAACCCTCCCCCCAACCCACATTAAAGGAGAAGTTCTCACACTCCTTTAAGTGCACACACTCTTTAAGTTCACATTAAAGGAGTGTGTGCGCGTGCGTGTGAAGAGAGATTTGGGGTGGTCTTGGAGGCCGGATAGGGTAAGCTGATGGAGTTAAACAGGACACAGCAGGTCTGGTGTTTGTGTTTATTCTGTGTGTTTGTACAAGTGTGCATGTGTGTGCGTGTGCTCACACTCTGTGTCAGCGAGAAACATTGATGATGGCCTAAACAGCCATGTGTTGCTTCACGTCACTGAACGTTACTACTGACACTATTCAATGGCCTCTTTGTACACACATTCAACCAATAAACAAGCCCACCCACAAACAAATCAGCCTTACTCCTATCCCTCCCAGTCTCCAATCCTTCATATTGATTTTCTTCACCATATCTCATCTTAGCTCTGTTCCTTTCTACTTGGTGAACACCAACGAAACCCTTTCTGACCAGAAAGTGCAAAAACTGGGTGGCAAAATGTAAACGAGAAGTTGAGTTACATTTAAGGCTAAAACCTACTCGTTTTCCTCCCGTTATCTAATCCCATCTCTTAATCACTGACTAGCATTTCTGTTCATTGAATGATTCGGTAGGGCCTTCAAGGAGATAGAGAGACGAGTCTTAATTGGGTTTGTTATTATCTGGGTTCTGGGAAGATAGGGATCTCACACCGGGACTGTATCAAATTACCCTAGTTGGACTTTAAACAAGAACTAAAAAAATACACCGGGTAAAATAAAGAGAGGGGAAGAAAAGAGGGAGTTTGGCCTGGGAGGAGGACAAGAAATGGCCATTTGGAGTTGGGTCATGGTCAAGTTCCTCCTTTTCCATTCTTCAAAAAAAAACAGCAGACTGATCAGGCTGGCTCGCTCCCGGGTTAAATGCATAGAGATCTTGTAAAAGAAAAGACACTGGGGCCACACTACTAGTCAGAGGCTGAAGGCTGGCCTAGAACTGGTGAAAAAAGTGTACTAGTTACTCTATACTGAATTCTCTGTTGTAGCTAAGATAAGGGCTCAAAAGTTTGCATACCCTTGGAGAATTGCTAATATATGTACCATTTGTAAAGAAAGCATAAGTGAGCAGGCAAAACGCATGTCTTTTATTTCTTATGGGATTCACATTCAACTGTAGGTCATAACAGAGTGGCACAATCATAAAACAAAACATGGCAAAAAAGAAAAAAATGAACTGACCCCTGTTCAAGTCTGCATACCCTTAATACTTAATACTGTGTATTGCCCCCTTTAGCATCAATGACAGCGTGCAGTCTTTCGTAATAGTTGTCTATGAGGCCCCCGAATTCTTGCAGATGGTTTAGCTGCCCATCCGTCTCGGCAAAATGGCTCCAGGTCATGCAAAGTCTTTGGTCGTCTTGCATGAACTGCAGGTTTGAGATCTCCCAAGAGTAGCTCGATAATATTAAGGTCAGGAGACTGTGATGGCCACTTCAGAACCTTCACCTTTTTCTGCTGAAACCACTGGAGGGTCAACTTGGCCTTGTGCTTAGGCTCATTGTCGTGCTGGAAAGGCCAAGTGCGTCCCATGAGCAGCTTTCGTGCAGAAGAATGCAAATTGTCTGCCAGTATTTTCTGATAACATGCTGCATTCATCTTGCCATCAATTTTCACAAGATTCCCCGTACCTTTATAGCTCACACACCCCCAAAACATCAATGAGCCACCACCATGCTTCTCAGTGGGGATGGTATTCTGTCACTATAGCCCTTGTTGACCCCTCTCCAAACATAGCGCTTATGGTTGTGACCATAAAGCTCTATTTTGCTCTTGTCACTCCAAATTACAGTGTGCCAGAAGCTGTGAGGCATGTCAGGGTGTTGTTGGGCATATTGTAACTGGGCTTTTTTGTGGCATTGGCACAGTAAAGGCTTCTTTCTGGCAACTCGACCATGCAGCTCATTTTTGTTCAAGTATCGTCGTATTGTGCTACTTGAAACAGCCACACCGTCTTTTTCTAGAGCTGCCTGTATTTCTCCTGAGGTTACCTGTGAGTTTTTCTTTGTATCCCAAACAAATCTTCTGGCAGTTCTGGCTGAAATCTTTCTTGGTCTACCTGACCTTGCCTTGGTATCAAGAGATACCCGAATGTTTCACTTCTTAATAAGTGATTGAACAGTACTGACTGGCATTTGCAAGGCTTTGGATATCTTTTTATATCCTTTTCCATCTTTATAAAGTTCCATTACCTTGTTACGCAGCTCTTTTGACAGTTCTTTTCTGCTCCCCATGGTTCAGTATCTAGTCTGCTCAGTGCATCCACGTGAGAGCTAACAAACTCATTGACTATTTATACACAGACTCTAATTGCAATTTAAAAAGCCACAGGTGTGGGAAATTCACCTTTAATTGCAATTTTCACCTGTGTGTGTCACCTTGTGTGTCTGTAACAAGGCCAAAAATTCAAGGGTATGTAAACTTGATCAGGGCCATTTGGTTGATTTCTGTTATCATTATGATTTAAAAAGGAGCCAAACAACTATGTGATAATAAATGGCTTCATATGATCACTATCCTTAAATAAAATACAGTTTTTTGCATGATCAGTCATATGTTCAAAATCAATGCCTAAATTTCACAATTTCTGCCAGGTTGTGCAAACTTATGAGCACAAATGTAGATAATGCCCTAGTAAAGGGAAGGACCTTAGAGGTCTTTATTTGGTACAGGTTAAAAGACAGTTGAGGGCTAGAATAAGTTTAGTTACAGTATTTGAAAATGTGTAGTTCTATTTTAATTTGACATACCATTTTAGGTTTTAGATGTGTAAGAGATTTGTTTCACTTTTACCAAATTGTCCCGAGCGCCAAATTAAAAGTAATGTTTTGTGGAAACCCCATGTGCCATATATATTTAATTCATGACTATATAGCATTCAAAAACCTCTACTGGCTTCTGTTTTTATTCAGAATAAGAGAATGTCTCTGTACCTGACTTATAACCAACATTCAGGAGAAATTAATAGCTGTGTAAATCTCTGATAGTGTCTTGAGTAATATCTAACATTAATAAGGTCATGGAAATGAATAGTATCCATAGTTTTCCCCCTTCCAACACACATTTACAAATTAACACATTCCCAAGGACAAGAGCTCGCATTAAGAATCTCAGTTCTGGAAGTGTGAAAGTATTCCGTGGGGGCAGAGAACATTCCATATGGCGGAGAGTAATCATATTCCCCTAGTTACGTATGTTCTCTCATGGTTGATTGAATTAGGGAGAAGAACTCAGAGAACTTTCCATCTGGCCTATTCTTAATCACAGGTGCTATTTCAGTTCATTTGCACAGTTGTCCTCGGTAATCTGAATCACAATTATGACAGGAATGAAAATAAAACGACTGAAATGAAAATGAAAGAAAACAATAAAAACGAGTCTGTGAAGGCTGTTTATCATTTCTTTAAAGAAACAAAAATATAATCTTCTGTACTTAGCCTATATAGCCTATACACTATAATCCCAATCACAATTACTATGAAGGAAATATGAATAATTTATAAGAAAAAGAGAAAATACATTCAAAAGGTGTTTTCCCCTTTCATTTGACCAGATTTCAGTGAGTTTGGAGAGCAGCAAACTACTTTATGGATTGCGTCGTGCCCGGTGTGCTGATGTATAGATGAATGAATTAAGCATATTGATCGCAAAAGCAGCAATGCATTGTGTATTTTTAATTAGCTCATGCTTGAGTGTGTAAAAACTCATCTGCTCTAGCTAAGTGGAACCAAGTGGAACTGAACATGAAAGTGGAGAACACTGCTCAGCTTCGCATACGCTAGCCACCCTCTCTGTGCACTTACTGTCTACCCTGTTTTACATATCGTCTGGTACACATGCGTAGGCCTACACTTGTATATATGCCCTGACAAATACACAAACATTATACTACACTGACAACACACGTTACCTCTCACTATATTCTAAAACTGTGTATCATCCTGCCATGTATTCTCTGCCTGGAAACTGGGAAACCATTTCAGGCCCACAACAGGGATTCTTCCTCCGCCTTTCAATTTAAAGGACTAGCATCATGGTGCCCTAAGACACTTATCTAATGTCACTTCAGACTTCCCTCAAATATTTTTTTCAACACAACAATTTGGAGAGTGAATACAGTTTTTCATCACAAAGTAGGTGTCTCATTGTAATATGTAGGCCTGGCCACAGTGCTTTTCGCTAAGTTAAAAACATTTAATAATATAAATGCTTACAAAAGCATTCTGATGCCTGACCAGTTCTGTCATATTACTAAATTGCAAACAATTATATTTTGTTGTTTGATATTATGTTTTAAAACACTGAAACTCAATAAATTACAAAGTGACAATGGTTTTATATTTAGTTTTATAAGATCAATTAAAATACATAATTTGCATGCATAAGTACTCAACCCCTGTGCTGTTGTGACAACTGCGCCCTCTGCTGCCTCTCCTCCCCCTGCAGCAGTTGGGCTCCAGCGTTCGACGTCACCGGCCTTCTGACACCACCGCCCGTCTCATTTATGCATTTCACCTGTGTCTTGTTTAGCGCACCTGGTTCTCATCCTCATCATTTCCCCCAGTATATATGTTCCCTCTGCTTCCCCTGTCTTTGTGTGTTATTGTCTCTTTGATATAGAGCATTGTTATGCTTCGCTGTTGTCGTTCACATTAAAAAACACACTAAGATGCACCGCTTCATTCTCCTGCTCCTCCTTTTACGTGAAGCCGTGACAGAATAACACACCTTTTAAAAAAATGGAGCAACAAGGAGCCGAAGGTGAGGCCGGTGTTGCAGGATTAGTAAGAGAACATTCAACTATGCTGGCCAGCCTAGGCGCCGCAATGGATACCGTTTTAAAAGCGGTACAGCGCCTAGAGCTGAGCCAGCAGAGCCCCGCAACAATGGCCGTGTTGCCGCCTCCCCAGATTGTGTCGCCCGGCGTGGGGGCGATGCACATCCCGCTTCCCCGGGATTACGACGGGACGGCGGACCGCTGCCAGGGTTTCCTGCTGCAGGTCGACATCGCGCTCCAGGCGATCCATCCTGGGCCGACAGACGCCCAGAAGATCTCTTCGCTCGTCTCCTGCCTGTCCGGGAAAGCCCTGGAGTGGGCCACCGCCGTATGGAACATCGAGGGACCCACCCAGGGCAGCTACGCCGACTTCATCCGCCGCTTCCGAGCCGTGTTTGACCATCCACACGAAGGGAGAGAGGCGGGTGAGCGGCTGTTCCGTCTACGGCAGGGAACGAGATCGGCGCAGGACTTCGCACTGGAGTTCCGGACCCTGACACCGGGATCTGGGTGGAACGAGCAGGCTCTCATCGACCACTACCGGTGCAGCCTTCGCGAGGACGTCCGGAGGGAGTTAGCATGTCGGGACGTGACCCTCTCCTTTGACCAGCTGGTAGACCTATTCATCCGTCTCGACAACCTGCTGGCTGCCCGAGGACGTCCCGGAAGAGGCCCGCCCGTTCCGCCCTACCAACCAGACACCGCTGTCCCCATGGACCTGGGGGCGGCTGCGCTCCCGAGCAGAGGTCGGGGAGGACAGGTGTGGGGTGCCTCCAAAAGGAGACGAGGCCGTTCCACCGCACCACACCACACCTCCTTCCCCGAGTCGAGAGGCGACAGGCAAGGCACTTCCGCGTCACCCCAGGTAGCACATGCCCATTCACCACTTGCCTCTCCTCTCGCTCTGTGCACTGTCCCTGTTGAGTTCCCCGGTTTTCCGTTGCTTTCCCAGTGTAAGGCGCTGGTAGATTCAGGCGCAGCTGGGAATTTCATGGATAAGTCCTTTGCTCTACGCTCACGCATTCCCCTTCGAGTCCTTACCACCCCCCTACCCGTGAGAGCTTTGGACAACCGGCCACTAAGGTCGGGTTTGGTCACCCAATGCACTATCACCCTCCTTATGGTTACCGGCGGCCGACATAGTGAAACCCTCTCCTTCCACGTTATCGACTCTCCCACGTTCCCTGTCGTTTTGGGTTTCCCCTGGTTGTCCCTACATGACCCCAACATTTCCTGGTCTAGGCAGGGTCTTTCGGGGTGGTCGCGAAAGTGTCAAGGTAAGTGTTTGGGTGTTTCCATTGGCTCGACCACGGTGGAAAGTCCAGACAGTGCTCCCGCCGTGCCAATTCCCCCCGAATACAGGGACTTGGCTGCGTTTTTTTCCAAGGTTGAGGCTAAGGTTAAGGTTTTACCGCCACACAGGCCGGGGGATTGCGCGATAGATCTCATTGACGGAGCCGCACTCCCTAAGGGACGTGTGTATCCACTGTCCCGTACCGAAACGGCGGCCATGGCCGTGTACGTTAAGGAAGCGCTGGAACAGAGGTACATTAGGCCCTCCAAGTCACAGGTCTCCTCGAGTTTCTTTTTTGTGAAAAAGAAGGACGGTGGTTTGCGCCCGTGCATCGATTACAGGGCACTGAACAAGATCACCATCCCGTTCCGCTACCCTCTTCCTCTGATCTCTGCGGAGGTGGAGAAGATGCACGGGGCCCGCTTTTTCATCAAATTAGACCTCAGGAGCGCCTATAATCTGGTACGTATCCGGGAGGGGGATGAGTGGAAAACAGCCTTTAGCACCACCTCCGGCCACTATGAGTATTTAGTGATGCCGTACGGTTTGATGAATGCCCCAGCAGTCTTTCAGTCCTTCATCAACAATGTGTTCCGGGACATGTTATGCGAAGGCGTGGTGGTGTATATCGATGACATCTTGATATACACGACTACCCGCGCTGAGCATGTCTCGTTGGTGCGCAGAGTGCTGAAGCATGACCTGTACGTGAAAGCTGAGAAGTGTCTGTTTTTTCAGTCGTCTGTGTCCTTCCTGGGGTATCGTTTTTCCAGCGCAGGTGTGGCTATGGAGGAGCATCACATTGACGCCGTGTGTAATTGGCCGACCCCAACCACGGTGAAGGGAGTGCAACGATTTTTAGGCTTCTCAAATTACTATCGGAGGTTTATCCAGGGCTTTAGCCAGGTCGCGGTTCCGATCACCTCCCTTCTGAAGGGAGGGGCGACCCGGTTGCGTTGGACCGCGGAGGCGGAGCGGGCGTTTGTGGAACTGAAACATCGTTTCACCACTGCTCCGGTCCTGTCCCTTCCCGACCCGTCGCTCCAGTTCATCGTGGAGGTGGACGCGTCCGACTGTGGGCTCGGTGCCATCCTCTCCCAACGGACGGGGAGTCGTAACACGCTCCGTCCCTGCGCCTTCTTCTCCCAGAAGCTCAGTGCGGCGGAGCGGAACTATGACGTAGGTGATCGTGAGCTGTTGGCCGTGGTCCGAGCCCTGTCGGCATGGCGGCACTGGTTAGAGGTGGCTAAACACCCTTTCCTCGTCTGGACGGACCACCAAAACCTGGAGTACATGCGGGCAACGAGGAGGCTGACCCCTCGCCAGGCAAGGTGGGCTATGTTCTTCACCCGGTTTGTTTTTACTCTCACATACAGGCCGGGGAGCAAGAACGTCGGGGCCGACGCACTGTCCCGCCAGCATGACATGGAGGAGAGGCCGGTGGATGATGCTCCCGTGCTGCCGGCGTCGTGCATCATGGCGCCGGTGGTGTGGGAATTGGACGCGGACATCGCTAGAGCGCAGCGTGACGAGCCCTCTCCGCCCGCCTGCCCTGAGGGTCGTACGTATGTGCCGGCGTCTGTGCACGACCGACTCATCTACTGGGCGCATACATCTCCCTCCTCCGGTCATCCTGGTATCGGGCCAACGGTGTGTGCCCTGGCCGGTAAGTACTGGTGGCCCACTTTAGCCAAGGACGTGAGGGTGTACGTCTCTTCCTGCTCGGTGTGCGCCCAGAGTAAGGCACCCCGACACCTACCTATGGGTAAGTTGCACCCCTTGCCCATTCCACAACGACCATGGTCCCACCTGTCAGTTGATTTCCTCACTGATCTCCCCCTTTTGCAGGGCCATACCACCATCCTGGTCGTTGTGGATCGGTTCTCAAAGTCCTGCCGCCTCTTGCCTCTGCCCGGCCTTCCCACTGCCCTACAGAATGCGGAGGCCCTGTTTACACACGTCTTCCAGCACTATGGGGTGCCCGAGGACATTGTGTCTGACCGGGGTCCCCAGTTCACGTCCAGAGTGTGGAGAGCCTTTATGCAGCATCTGGGGGTCTCGGTCAGCCTGACTTCAGGCTACCATCCCCAATCTAATGGGCAGGTGGAGCGTGTAAATCAGGAGGTGGGCAGGTTCCTTCGGTCCTACTGCCAGGACCGGCCGGGGGAGTGGGCAGAGTTCCTGCCTTGGGCAGAACACGCGTTGAACTCTCTGCACCACTCCTCCACTGGTATGTCACCTTTCCAGTGCGTGCTGGGATACCAGCCGGTCTTGGCACCCTGGACGCCGAGCCAGGTCCCTGCGGTGGATGATTGGTTCCGGCGGGCAGCGGGAACGTGGGAGGCTGAGCAGGCTCGCCTCCGGCTCGCTGTCCGCCGCCAAAAGACCTTCGGAGACTGCCGCCGCAGGGAGGCCCCGGACTACCGTCCGGGCGACCAGGTCTGGCTCTCGACCAAGGACCTGCCCCTCCGCCTGCCCTTCCGGAAGCTGGGCACGTGGTTTGTGGGGCCTTTTAAAGTCCTGAGGAGAGTCAACGAGGTGACATATCATTTACGCCTTCCCCCTGACTACCGTATTAACCCCTCGTTTCATGTGTCTCTCCTCAGGCCGGTGGTGGCTGGTCCCCTTCAGGGGTGTGAGGTGCGGGAGGTCCCTCCCCCCCCTCTGGACATCGAGGGGGCCCCGGCGTACTCCATCCGCTCCATCATCGACTCGAGGCAACGGGCGGTGGGCCTCCAGTACCTCGTGGAGTGGGAGGGGTACGGCCCAGAGGAACGGAGCTGGGTTCCGGTGAGGGACATCCTGGATCCTGCCCTCCTACTACCTTTTTTAATTTATATTATAATGTCTTAATGTTCTGTGAAATAAAATCATAGAACAAATAAACAACCGGAGACAAAAAAAGAAATCATGGAATCATTTTATTTAACAAAACATAATTAACATTTTTGTCTCATCAAAGTTGTAACCTTATGCAGATTTAACAGCCAAACACACTAGTGGCATTCTAATGGAGACAGAATCCTGCCAACATGTTTGTATTCACAGCATACAACTTATAAATGTGAGTTGCACAATCAAGAGCATTCTGCCTAACTGCGCCACAGTGTGGTTTAGTGGTTGCTCCATAGCCGACCGGAAGGCCCTGCAACGGGTGGTGAAAACCACCCAGCACATCACGGGTACTCAGCTCCCAGCCATTGTAGACCTCCAGTACAAGCGGTGCCTGCACAGGGCGTGCGGCATCTCCAGGGACCCTTCACATCCATGCCACATTCTCTTTGCCCTCCTCCCATCAGGCAGGCAGTACAGGTCTCTCCATTCTCGCACCAGCAGGCTCAGGAACAGTTTCTCTCCATCTATTGTAACCCTGCTGAACTCTGTGACTTCCCATCACTAACTATACACCCCCTTTGTACTACTGGACTCTGTCACTGCCTTACAAGTCTGATAAGGTTTTCAGTTTTCAGTTGTCTACAGGTACGTGTCATTACTGCTATTCCTGTATTTTATTTGCACATGCTGACTTGCACCTTAAACTTGCTCTCATTGCACATTGCACATTTAGAATTGCCACTGTACTTGCATTTTCAATTGTTACATACACATGTCTACCTTGGGAACCTCATTGCTGCTATCCCTGAATTTCAGGGATAATAGTCGTGTACCCGCACAACTATTTATCTGACTTGTAAATAGATTATACTTAATACCTAAAATTTCTGTAAATGTGTAAATTTTCCAGTGCACATTTAGAATTGCCATATGTAGTGTGAATTGCATTTGCATGAATTGCACACCTACAGGTGCTGGTCATAAAATTAGAATATAATCAAAAAGTTGATTTATTTCAGTAATTCCATTCAAAAAGTGAAACTTGTATATTATATTCATTCATTACACACAGACTAATATATTTCAAATGTTTATTTCTTTTAAGTGTGATGATTATAACTGACAACTAATGAAAATACCCAAATTCAGTATCTCAGAAAATTAGTATATTACTTAAGACTAATACTAAAAAAGGATTTTTAGAAATGTTGGCCAACTGAAAAGTATGAACATGAAAAGTATGAGCATGTACAGCACTCAATACTTAGTTGGGGCTCCTTTTGCCTGAATTACTGCAGCAATGCGGCGTGGCATGGAGTCGATCAGTCTGTGGCACTGCTCAGGTATTATGAGAACCCAGGTTGC
>JACXGI010004477.1:39688-53608 GCA_016801175.1 Esox masquinongy | reverse complement strand
GCAATGACCTTTTGTGTCTTGCCCTCCTTGTGCAAGGTGTCAATGGTCGTCTTTTGGACAGCTGTCAAGTCAGCAGTCTTCCCCATGATTGTGTAGCCTACAGAACTAGACTGAGAGACCATTTAAAGGCCTTTGCAGGTGTTTTGGGTTAATTAGCTGATTAGAGTGTGGCACCAGGTGTCTTCAATATTGAACCTTTCCACAATATTCTAATTTTCTGAGATACTGAATTTGGGATTTTCATTAGTTGTCAGTTATAATCACCAAAATTAAAAGAAATAAACACTTGAAATATATCAGTCTGTGTGGAATGAATGCATACATTATACAAGTTTCACTTTTTGAATGGAATTACTGAAATAAATCAACTTTTTGACGATATTCTAATTTTATGACCAGCACCTGTATATGTATATTACAAGTGTAATGTGCGGATGTTCATTGAAAGCAAATGCAGTGCAAATGGCAATAATAAATGTGCAATTAAGGCAAATAGAGGAGGGCATAATAATACTTGTACATAATACTTGTAAATACTTGTAAATTTTCTGGCTTCTATTTGCACTTCTGGTTAGATGCTAACTGCATTTTGTTGTACTGTTCAATGACAAAGTTTAATCTAACCAAATGTAATCAACTTTGCTGAATTTGGCTGAATCTGAGCAGGCGATATATCACTATACACTTCAGAATTCATCCGGCTGCTTCTGTCTTCTGTCATATCATCAATAAACACTAGTGACCCAGTGCAATTGGAAGCCATGCATGGCCATGCCATCAAACTGCCTCCACAGCGATTTACAGAGGATGAGGTATGCTTCGGATCATGAGCCGTTCCAAGCCTTCTTCATACTTTTTTCTTCCCATCATTCTGGTACAGGTTGATTTTAGTTTCATCTGTCCAAAGAATGCTGTTCCGGAACTGGGCTGGCTTTTTTTAGATGTTTTTTGGCAAAGTCTAATCTCGCCTTTCTATTCTTGAGGCTTATGAATGGTTTGCACCTCATGGGGAACCCTCTGTATTAGCTCTCATAAAGTCTTCTCTTTATGGTAGACTTGGATAATGATGTGCCTACCTCCTGGAAAGTGTGCTTCACTTGGATGTTGTGGTTTTTCTTTACTATGGAAAGGATCCTAAGATCATCCACCACTGTAGTTCTCCATGGACGTGCAGGCCTTTTTGTATTGCAGAGCACACTATTGCATTCTTTTTTCTCAGAATGTACCAAACTATTGATTTGGCCACTCCTAATGTTCCTGCTACCTCTCTGATGGATTTTTTTTGCAGCCCAAGGATGGCCTGTTTCACATGCATTGATAGCTCATTTGACCAGTTGAAGTGTATGAATGTATGCTTGTTATGTTTAGTTTACAACAGAACATCTGTTTATCCATACACAGGAAGTCACCTTAAGTCAAAGCGCGACAGTAATCAGCCAATGGGTTTACAGTACTATGTTGCGTATTCCGGGTTGCATTGTCTATAAAGTAGAGGTACGACCGGATGTTTCTTTGAGATTGAGTGAGATGAGTTTGAGTTTGTAAGACTGAGTATCGAGTCTGTAACATCATGGACAATAGACTATCAAATGCTGCAATAAATAATTGAATTACTCTCTACCTTGATGACCGGGCACACGATCAATATTTTAACCATTATATGAAACTCCAGACCATTTGCTTAATTGATGAAGAAATAACGAAGGAATAGCCCACACCTGTCCATGAAACAGCTTTTGAGTCAATTGTCCAATTACTTTTGGTCCCTTGAAAAAAGAGAGGACTACATAAAGAGCTGTAATTCCTAAAACCTTCCGCCAATTTGCATGTGAATACCCTCAAATTAAAGCTGAGAGACTGCACTTTAAGCCCATATTCATTATTTAACTTTACCTTGAATATATTTTGGCAAAATAGCCAAAATAACAAAACTTCTGTCAGTTTTTATTATTTCCGGACCTAACTGTTATTTCTGGACCTAACTGTAGCTATAGGACACTGATTAAGCCATATTCTTTGAGAATTATAAACTGTGCTGAACTCTGCAAACTGCCATCAAAGAACTCTCCACAGATGGCCAAATTTTGCCTTTTGAAGATATCCGAGCCCGTTTTGTTCATGAAAAAAAAAGAGATTAACCTACTTACAGATTTTTTTAACTACTTGAAAATGGCGTTCATTTAGACCTAGTCTGTTTGTTATTGCTGCTCATATCTGACCCAGTGGCTTGGCACTATTGGGCAAGAGTGGTTTGTTTTTCTGTCAGCTCCAGGCCAGGGGTTAACCCTCAGTCTATTGCGTGCTAGTCCTGTTGTTTACATTCCTACCGGGTTTTTTCCACTCCTAACAGGGGCTAGTCTCTCCCTGCCTCCCTCCCTCTCTCGCTTGTTGCTAATCAATTAGCCTACAACAACAGGTTGTTCAAGAGGGTTGTTCAAACCTCAAAGATACATAAAGCATTTTCAAATGTGTCTGGTAGAAATGGGGAAACTTATGCTGCTAACTTTTGAAAGGTATGGACTTAAGATGTTTGACGGCGTCATCATTCTCAAGTAAGCATGACAGTCAATGTTATGCCCATCCGCTCAGGCACTCAGAGGCTGCAGGACAGCGGTGCATAATCTGACTGGCCTGTGCTCTTGGTTCAAACAGACTAAATTAAAAAACAATGTCTCCCCTTAGCTAACACTCCAAGAAAATACAGAATAGGCATCAATGTCTGAACACTCAAGCTTGTATAATCAAGGGTCAATGAAATGTAAAGTGGATGGAGGTGAACAGATAAATCAGACACACACAACACACTGACCACAGAGACATTCAATCGAAACACTCACCGGCAAATGATTGAGAGGCACGTCGACCTGTCCCAGGAAATCATCTCTTGTCTGCAAAAGAGGAACAAAGAAAAAGAATTGTTGACAATAGTGGCAATCGCAAAGACATACCGACTCAGTTTCCAGCCACAGGGCTTGAAGGGAAGGAAGAACTGACCACAATGACCAGGGGAATTCTAGTGATTTATACTGTTTATGCTGAATCTGTGTAAGGCCGGCTACAGCGACAGCTTGTGTCTTTTGGATTTAATTGATCCTTTATTTAGATAAGTTGCCACAGGTGTGGAAAGAAACAGATGCACTCAAAGGAAAGGTCAGAGGGGAGCATATGGTAGAGTCCAAGGTGGTAGGTCAGGTAGATGGGGGAAGTTTGACTTTAGAAATGGAGGAGGGTGTCAGCCATGAACGAGAGAGAATAAAATATGAAAAAACACCAGCTGAAAGTGAAGGAGTGAGTAATTAGAGGAAAGGTAGCTGAGGTGAGCATCTATTCAAAACACTGCCGCCACCACCCCCATCATCAATGCCGAGAGGAACAAGGTCAAAGGTCAGGGGTAAGCATCATTGACAGGCACCAGACCAACCCAAAATTACCTGTCCCATTCTGGTCCCATTCTTGGATCGATCTGAGCCAAACAGAGCCTGTGTAATGGAATACAACTCGTTTAGGAAAAAACAGGGAGCACAGAGTTAAGTGGCCACGTAGGGTGGGAATGAATTTGTCTCTGGATTCAGGGTCTCAATTGCGTAAAGGGGCAATCTGCTGGTGTTTTCATTTTTACATGTCCAAATTAACAGTATTTGCCCACAGGTTGGTGATGAACATGACAAGTGCCTCCTGAGCTTAGTACAGCTTCCAAAATATAAGGTATTATATGTTTGTAAAATGAAACCTCAAGACAATGTTGAAACTATAACTGTTGTTTCAGGGAGGGTGACAGCTCCATGAATTTGAAAGTGGTTACCTAACCATTGTTTTTGCAGAAAAAATTAATAAGGAGCAGGGCTAAGGCTTTGTTGTGGCTGATTGCAGATTCAATATTAAATATTAATGATAATAGGACTACTTACACTTGAAATTGGCTAGTACGGGGTGTATTGAAGGCCAACTAAGATACTTAAATGTCATATTAGGTGATGAAAGTGAATAACAACACAAGGATACAGAAAAGTTAGGGTTATGCCACCGGAGATCATTCTATATCCGAAAAACACTGATAAAAACATCAGCCCATTCTTTAAAATTTGATGCAGCGCCAGCAGTCTTTCACACTGGACATTCCAATGACATTTAGCCAGACTGAGCATAAAAAAAAAAAACTTAGCCATCTGAGCTCCCTTTCTGGTTTTAACTGACATTTTATGGGGAAAGGTTACCAATGAGTCACAGAGACAGAACTGGGAAAAGAAAGTCTGAAACACTGAGCCGTAATGTGCGTGGAAATACATGGGGTTTGTAGTGTTAGAACCATTTAATTGGTTGGTTAAGCCATGCAAGCATAGATAACAGTATTGGAAAAGATTGAGGTCACAGTAGAGCGCACAGGATAATCATTAGCATGCAAACGCACATTTTATTTTTTTCAGCTGGCGACATGAGAAGGGACCATAAGAAACAGGGCCACTGAGCGGAAACTGGGATCTGAAAAAGTATTCCTAGCAGAAACCCGTTTTTAACAATTGCTATATATCATTTCACTTTAACCAACGGGTTTACTGATCCACTCATATTTGTGGTCCATTTACACCTTGTGTAAGACACAAATTACAGGAACTGAGAAGACTAAAAAAGGTCACTCGATACAGTAGAGGACAAGTCAGTATGCCATCACCAGAGACACCAATTCCTCTATTTACTTGCTAACTGGTCATGGGTGACAAATCTACAAACCAAAGATTGTTATCAAAAAGGGCCAGTCAGGAGAATACATGAGGGCTTGTTATGGACGCCAGCGCTAAGGCTCCCACGTCCCTACCCACAAATGACTGCAGAGGGCGAGTAAGTGTACCATCACCATGGATACCACCTCCTCTATTTACTCCACTGACTGGTCAGGTGAGACACTCACACCGCCACACAGATACAAGCCTGTGATATGATCAGAACAGATGGTGAGGATGGTAGATGAGGGTTTGTTATTGACACCTTGGTTTGAGGTTCCCATTTTTCCCTTCCCGCATAGAGCGCCATTTAAGATATGACTGATACGGCCGGGCTGGTCTGTAATTCAAATATATGCAGTCAGCTTTGTTCTTATCAATATCAGCCGAGTCAGCTTGGTTCTCATCGAGAAAAATACTTTTTGTAATTAGGTTCAGGTTCTAAAATGGTACAGGAACAACATTTAAGGAACATTTAGAAACTTTTTTACAGATGTACTTGCATCCATTGAATGTATTGACCACTGCACAGTTGCCATATCCAGAAAAGCTAATGATTAAAAGGCAGGGCCTGGGTTAAATTTAGCTTTTATTTATTAAAGGGAACCAATTGATACCCATTTTTGCCAGTTTAGCACTCAGACTCTTACACCAGAGCCATGCTGTTGTAATACGTGCAGAATGTGGTTTGGCATTTGTTGAAATAAGCAAGGCCTTCCCTGAAAAAGACATTGTCTGGATGGCAGCATATGTAGCTCCAAAACCTGTGTGTGTGTGTGTGTGTGTGTGTGTGTATATATAGTTCAGCATATATTGTGTCTTCACAGATGTGCAAGTCACCCATGCCCTGTGCACTAATGCACCCCCACACCATCATGGATGCTGGCTTTTGAACCGTGCGCTGATAACAAGCCGGATGGTCCCACTCCTCTTTAGCCTGGAGGATGCGACATCCATGATTCCCAAAAATAATTTCACATTTTGATTCAGACCAGAGGACAGTTTTCTTAAATGAGCTTGGGCGCAGAAAAGTTAGCAGCGGTTCTGGATCTTGTTTATATACGGCAGTGTTTCTCAACAGGGCGTTCAGAGGACGACGGGGGGCGCTGGAAGCAATATTTTGGAAAGGAGGGCGTTGAGGTGCGTTTGGTTTAAAGCGAGTTTACACCGAAGATTCACAACAACACGAGTTAAAGTTTCAACTACTTGCAAAAAACTGAGCTGCAACATAAAAACCTGCCAGTTTACGCCACTGCGACTGGACGAGACAGAGTATCGTAACTCTTCTTCTCTTCAGTGTTTCTGTCAGCTTCTTGTGGCGCAGCTCCGTGCTGCCTTCACAGGAACTTTCACCCACATGGCGTTTACTGTGTAAACACTGGAAAATGGACGCTCACTTTCTTGATATTCCCCGTGGAAGAATTTCTCTCTCTTAAAAGCGTTAATTTCTCTGAGGGATACACCGTGAATGCCTCGTTATCGCAGTGGTTACACATTTACAAGAGGGATATTCCGCTGTCGGACTTCCCCTGAAAGCAACTTAGCGTCCTGCATCCAGACGCACATTAAAACACTATTCAATAAAAGTGGCTTTGTTGACATGACTGCAATACAACCAGGCGCAAGGTTCACTAACTTTCAAAGGTTTTTAACTTATTTCCTTTGAAAGTTAAACCTTCTGCTTTTATCCCTTGATAAGTGCCAGCTTGTTTTTTCCGTTGGAACAATTCGTAAGAATGATTATTCTTTGGCATTTCTGATTGGCTGTTGATTAATTAAGATTTGCTAGAAATTGCTAGCTGTTTCTGATTGGCTGTTAGTTTCCCTGGGAAACTAAGAAATCTGTTGTTTGTCATTCAATTGTGTTTTTTTATGATTTTTGATGATAATAGTAACAACAATAATAATCATAACAATAATAATCATTAGTAATCAGGGCAATTAGCCTACATCTTATTTGATGGGGAGTGGTAAGGGACCTCGATAATGGATAGGGGGGTGCTGGACCGTGCAGTCTTTCAGAGTGGTAAACCCCTCTCCATCCTCACTTCTGACAGACCCATCCTCTCTGGAATGATCTTTTCATACCCAATCATGTTACTGACCTGTTGCCAATTGACCTAACTAGTTGTGTGATATTCCACCAGGTTTAAGCCTCTGTCCCAACTTTTGAAATGTGTTGCTGGCATCAAATTCAAAGTGGGTATATATTTTTCAAGAAACAACAAAATGTCTCAGTTTCAACATTTGATATGTTGTCTTTATACTATTTTCTATTGAATATAGGGTTTAAATGATTTGCACATCAGTGCATTTTGTTTTTATTTACATTTTATGCAGCATCCCCACTTTTTTTAGAAACAGGGTTATACACTCCTGCATAAAATAACTAGAAATTAAAGTACAGCATCGCCATAAATAGGTAGTAAAGGTTAAAACGTTGTCCATCATGAATCATGTTCATAGTGAAGGACACTAAACGTCCTACGGAACAGATACAAATGACTGATGATTGGCAGAAAGACATTAATAGAAAATAAGTGTGTTGTATTGGTAGAACTTAAGGAAGACTGTGACATTATGAACCATAATACGTTTTTGGAAAAAATGGTTTGGCTTAAGACTAGCAGCCATATTGCGAACTGAACCATCTAATAAAACACACATTTTCTTTCCTTAAAGCAAGCATCTCCAATCTGTGTCTATGTACACTTATGATTCGACATGGTGCATGTCAAAAAATACAACTACTGAAATAACTGTAAGCCTAAATATGAGTTGCAGTCAGTTTTAGAATTGGAAGTAATAAACAAGTTTTCAAAATATCTAAAACATAACATTGTACAGTATTTCATATAAATCAATCTGTAGTTTTAAACATTCATCTGAACCTGGTATGTGGACGCTGAGCATGTTGAGACTAAACACCTCACTGTAATCTGTACAACTGCAGGGCTCAAAGCATATTAAATCTGGATTGTTCTTTTTTTACTGTACTTTAGTAGGCATTTTTTGTTAGTGAATTTACTTCTGTTTTGTGTCCCGAGAAGACTTCCTCGTCATGGCGCATATGATAGTGATTCTCAAAACCAGCCTTGGTGACCCCGAGCCGTCCCATGTACTTAGTTATTCCAGAGCGAGAACACTTTATTCCTCTTGCCAGCTAATCATTAAGCCTGTGATTTGGTGAAACGCTAGTTATTCCAGGGCTACAACAAAATTGTATAAAGTCTAGGCGTCCCAGAAGAGAGGTTTGAGAACCAGTGGAGTATGCTAATGAGGATCCTGATCAATTCAAAACATCAGGGGGTCACAGCTGAAGCAGCAGCTGCCTGCATGAGCTGTATTAGACTTGGAAAGGGGGAGGTGAGGCCGTAATGAACTGGGTGGAAAGAGGTGGGGAAGGTAAATTGGACTGTAGAAAAACCAACTGTTCAATATAAAGTGAGAAAGAGAATAGAAATACAAATGAAGAAAAGAGTGGATGGAGGGATGGAGTGAAACCTATCATGGATCAAAGACAGGTGCTCTCAGTCAACCCAGCCCCCAAATCCTAGATATTGTATTCAGCTACATGCCTGAAAAAGCTCCCACAACAATCCCATCCCAAGCCCCTGGCCCTTAGTTGACAACAATAAAGTCGGAGACCCCAGAGCAAATATAGCCTTCCTGCCATCTAGTCAGCAAGCCAAGCCTCTTTGTGAATGGCAGCTTCTCACTGTGACTCTGAACCGGCCTGGGTTAAGGCCGTAGCAAGGGCATAGACCTAACAGTAGCCTAAAAATAGAATTACTTTCTGGCATGGGTACACTCATCGAGACCGCCGGCACACCATGATTTGAATGGGGATGCCCTTTCCATTCTAGTTCTGCTATTTCTATGGACAAAGCTGCATAACTGTGCCGTCTGTTGGCAGCCTGGCACATGCAGTGGCCCTTTTTATACCAGGGGCATCACTCTACTAGGCAGGAAACCACAGGGCACCATGGGAAGCCTGGCTGTTATTAAGGACCATAAAGAGGTTTCCCTTCCTATATAGGATGGTAGTGGGAATACCTCGGTGATTGAAACATTAGGGGTCCTTTTGCTGTTTAATTTGTCAGGCTACAGACTTGTTATTTAGTATAAAGAGTCCAATGAGGTTGTGTATAGAGAAGTGAAAGCTCCAACAGTTACATATTTACTAGAATAAATAAAATAAAGTCAGTCAAATCTGGTGCGCTGGCTTAGCAGCACTTTTTCCAGCATGTCAAGTATCCACAACTGAAAGGGTGTCACGCAATTATGATTGAGACAAGCAAACTGAAAGTTCAGCTCTTTGATCATGATATAAGTTATCTGGCATTCTTACAAGCACCATAACGGTACAATTTCTTTTATTAAAATAAGTCAAAATTGCTCAGTGAGGCCTTCAAGCCCCCCTGCCACTGCCAGTAATCCTGGATTAGAAGGTTCTAGTTGGTACTGGGAAGTCAGATACACTTCCTAAAATTGTGACAAAGAGGGGGAGGAGTTATGGAATACTTCAGTAATGGTTCAGGATGATTCTGCTCCATTCCTTACACAGCTCTCACTAGATAGGCCAAATCCCCTAAAAACAAAGAACTACAAAAAGAAAAGCGAACATTGGATTGATGACATTTGAGGAAAAGCCTGCAAGGTCTGTCTGTGGGGAGTGAGAGAGCAATTTGCAAGTGCACCTTTTGAATGATTATTACAGCTTTATCAAAACTCTCAAAGCTTTTATGAAGATATGATATTGATAGCTTGTTAAACCTCTAAGTAATTTGGAGCGGTAATGATATCTTACTCAACAGAAGGGCAGCTGTTCCGAGGGAGCCACACTGACCCATAGCAATCCAAGCCAAAGGAGACATGGCGCTTTCTAAATCAACAACCAATGCTCAAACCTAATCTAAAGATAGAACAAGCACAGGCCACCTCTTAAAGAGCACAGGCTCTAGGAGTGTCTATTACTTTAATCCAAAGGTAAAGACAATAAATTGGTGGCAAGGCAACAAGTGCGTTTGTGTTCCAAAAGCTTCTCTCCTGTCTATTTTCCTCAAGTTCTTAATAAATGTTGCTAGGACTAAAACCAAAATGGAATGGACAGACAATTCAGATTAATTGAGTGAGCAGAAAACTAGTGTATTTGTTTTAAGCATTCTCTTCTGTCCATTTTCCTCAGGTTTTTAAGTTAATGAGAGCTCTTGTGTGTAAAAGTTCACATGCCTGTGGTTTTGAAATGAAAGCTGGTTCAGGGGACTGGCGGAACCCAGCAGCAGTGCAGATTCTGGCCCGCCTGTCTTGGTTCTACTTTCTCACTTCCCAGAATATGACAACCCCCTTCCCATCCAGACCTCCTTATCCCCCATGCCTTTTACTCATCTGCCATTTAGACTAGATTTAATATTAACATAATTATTATCCTCCGTCTGGTGAGGCATAGCCGAAATAATGTTCTATTAATAGTCACACTCCGGTGCTTTGGAAGGCATCTGAATTCTTTGATTAGTCTCATAACTCAAATTCTGATTAAATTAATTTGTGTCAGAATGTGATTTTGCATGTAAACTACACAAGTTATATTTGCAGTCCCAAAAAATAATTACCTGAACATTTCCCAAGCTTATATCTTGTACGGTGGGGGGATCACCATTCTGACTGAACGAAATCTTGAAATGAGGCTGCCGTTTAGGGGTTTCCCTCCTGATTTTAAACATGCAGCCATCTTCAACGTCCATCCTTTGACTGTCCATCACAGAAGGGTACACTTCACCGTTCTGGGGATCCTCAACATTACTGATCATTTGGTGGTCCCCATGAGACAGCTGTTGGTGTGAAGTGCTTTTCTCCAGCCGGATCCTGGGGTAATGCACCACACGCCCTCCCCTAGAGCCAGTGAAGCCCTGATCGGTGGCCTCTCTTGGGGTGACAACGTTCACACTGTTGGTCTGCCTGGTTTGGGCTTGGTCCTGCTGCCCGAGCTGGAAGACAAGCCTCTGAGTGGTGCTACAATGACCTGGTTCTGAGTTTTGTTGCTGAACAGACCAGCGACAAGGGCCAGCACCTTGGCAGCCTGCGCCATAGCCAATCCTGAACTGCTGGACTTCAGATCCGTCGAGGGAGTTCCTTGATATGTGGAAGCCTCCAATGCTGATTCCAGATGGGCAGCCTCCTTCTTTTCCATTAGACATGGCCGGGCTGACATGACCATTGGAGTTTAAGCTGTCATCTTGGGGCATGACACAGAACACCCTACGATTCCGTTGATCAGGATCAGCGGTCGGGGGATAATTCTGAGACAAGGCAGGGCCAGCTAAAGTATCTCGGCTGTGGACAGGTGGAGAGCCAACCACGACAGGGACCGGAGTGTCTCGGTTGTTGTAAGGGGGTGGTGGCACAGGAGCATACCTATAACTCTTTCCAGGTTCAATGTAGGCAGGAGCGGGTCCGGGTGTGTAGCCGGGTGGCGGACCTGATGGTGGTGGTTCCTCAGCAGGCCTGGTTCCACCAGACCTTCGCTGGAGAGAGATCTGCATAGAGGAGCTCTTGGTGGTCCGTGGCTCGGCCGGAGTCAGCTGGGGTATGAACATTGAGGAGCTCCTCTTCAGCGAAGTGTCTCTGGAACTTTCAGGAACAGACAGGGGTTCCTCAGACATGGCTGGGGAGTCTCCTTCAGGACGCCAAGAGAAGCTTGGCAGGTCCTGGCTTCTCCAGCGCTGAGGTCGGTGAGGCTGCTCTTGCTGCATGTGGAATGTCATGGCATCGCTACTGTCCTGGGCCGGCCCTTCCAGCTCTTCCATCTCTGGAGCTGTGTTGCTGCGGCCAGAGCCAAAGTACAGACGCAGCCGGTGAGACATTTTTCAGCTCCTGTTCTGCTCGGTCTTTCTGGGTCTCTCGAGTTCCGCGCTGTCTGTCTCCGTCTGATCCGGTCGCCTACTTCTCAGCTGGCTGATCCCCTTTCTGGTCTTCTCCCCTCCTTCCCCTCTGACTCTACTTTTTCTCTCCCTCTCTCACTCACTCTCTTTCCCTCCCACAGTGAACAGCAGAGCAAGAGGAAAAAGGTACAGCGAGTCAACGGCTCACACCACAATAACAAGAGAGGCACAGCCAGGGAGCTTAAAACTCAAGTTACAAACTCCAAGCAGAGGGGGGGCCAGAGAGAGAGAGTGCGAGAGAGACAGAGAGAGAGAGAAGCAAAACAGGCACTCATCTGCCAAACTGTTAGCACTGGAGAATCTAGCGATAGCTACAGACAGCAGAAATAGCCCAAGTGACAAGCAGCATTCCTGGCATGATTGGATAAGGGCACCCGGCGCTCCTGCTGAACCGAGGTGAGGGTAGGGTGGCTGTGGTCATGTGACACAGATGACTCCCACCTCCCACTCCCGGGTAGTAAGAGACTGTGTCCCTCCTCTGCCTCCCCACCAACCCAAACCTAAAGGAAGCCGGGGGCGGAACAGCATCAGCCCTGGGTTCAAATAACCAAATCTGTGGTTTTCTTCAGCACTCCAGACAGGCACATCAACTCAAGGAACTCACATTCAGCGAATGTGGAAAATGAATAAATACTACTAGAACCCGGGTCTGAAGAACACCCTCTCGCTCAGCTGTTCCTTATCAATCAACAGAATAGACTGGTGCCTGGAGGGGGACAGACTGACATACAAACACACACCGCTGAGTCAGGCGACACAGACCTGACAGGGGGCCATAAATCTTTGCTCAGCCCAGATCCCACAAGCTGCTCGGCTGCACGACGTCACGGAGAAAGCCTCCTCAGGCCACCTCATTTTACCAGTGCTCTCCTTCAGTAAAAACACAGTGGCATAGAAAGACAGGAACTGTCTGGTCAACCTCGCCTCGAGGCCCAGTCAAACTAGGACAACGCTTCGTAAGGTGGGCGCCAACCTACCTGCTGGATCTACAAGTCCAGCCACCACAAACACGCTGAAATGTACTGCCAAGTTACTCAACCGCCAATTTCCCAAATGTGCATCCACCATCAAGCCCCAGTCTACATTTGAGATAATGGTAGAAGTGGGCACCCACACCTGTAGTAAGTCTACCTTGTCCTCAACAGCTGCTTGTGCAACAGCCTTAAACCTCTGCCCAGTGTTATACCCATGAAGTAACAGACTGCCATGTGTTTGTATAACGTGGTTGAATTCAGTGTCACTGCAAATAAGCAGCTGTGTTCAAAAACAAAAAAACAAGCCAGATTTTAAGCCAGGACACCTCTGCAATTGAAAGACTCAGTCAGTGTTTAGTACATGACAATACTGATCTCTGTGCGTTGATAACTGACTGGACATTTAAAGACAAAAAATTCCACTAAATATTTCACGCTGCCAATGTATGGACTTCGTAATTCGCTCAGGATAAGAGAGTCTGCTCAATGACTTAAATGTACAGTGGATATAAAAAGTCTACACACCCCTGTTAAAATGCCAGGTTTTTGTGATGTAAAAGAATGAGAAAGATAAATCATGTCAGAACTTTTTCCACTTTTAATGTGACCTATAATGTGAACAATTCAATTGAAAAACAAACTGACAAACTTCAAGTGGGAAAAATGAAAAATAAAAACCTTACAATAACCTGGTTGCATAAGTGTGCACACCCTCTTATAACTGGGGATGTGGCTTTGTTCAGAATTAACCAATCACATTCAAACTCATGTTAAATAGAAGTCATTACACACCTGGCATCATTTAAAGTGACTCTGATTAATCACAAATAAAGTTCAGCTGTTCTAGTAGGATTTTCCTGACATTTTCTTAGTTGCATCTCAGAGCAAAAGCCATGGTCCGCAGAGAGGGATCTCATTGTTGAAAGATATCAGTCAGGAGAAGGGTACAAAAGAATTTCCAAAGCATTAGATATACCATGGAACACAGTGAAGACAGTTGAAAAGACAAAATTGTTGAAAAGATGAGAAGAAAACTGGTCAGGGAGGCTTCCAAGAGGCCTACAGCAACATTAAAGGAACTGCAGGAATCTGGCAAGTACTGGCTGTGTGCTACATGTGACAACAATCTCCCGTATTCTTCATATGAATGGGCTATGGGGTAGGGTGGCAAGACAGAAGCCTTTTCTTACAAAGAAAAACATCCAAGCCCGGCTGAAGTTTGCAAAAACAAACATCAAGTCTCCCAAAAGCACGTGGGAAAATGTGTTATGGTCTGATGAAACCAAG
>JACXGI010004477.1:0-39588 GCA_016801175.1 Esox masquinongy | reverse complement strand
TTTTTTGGCCATAATTCCAAAAGGTATGTTTGGCACAAAAACAACACTGCACATTACCCGAAGAACACCATACCCACAGTGAAGCATGGTGGTGGCAGCATCATGCTTTGGAGCTGTTTTTCTTCAGCTGGAACCGGGGCCTTAGTCAGGATGGAGGGAATTATGAACAGTTCCAAATACCAGGCAATTTTGGCACAAAACCTTCAGGCATCCGTTAGAAAACTGAAGATGAAGAGGAAGTTCACATTTCAGCACGACAACGACCCAAAGCACACATCCAAATCCACAAAAGCATGGCTTCACCAGAAGAAGATTAATGTTTTGGAATGGCCCAGCCAGAGCCCAGACCTGAATCCAATTGAACATCTGTGGGGTGATCTGAAGAGGGCTGTGCACAGGAGATGTCCTTGCAATCTGACAGATTTGGAGCGCTTGTGCAAAGAAGAGTGGGCAAATATTGCCACATCAAGATGTGCCATGCTAATAGACTCCTACCCAAAAAGACTGAGTGCTGTAATAAAATCAAAAGGTGCTTCAACAAAGTATTAGTTTAAGGGTGTGCACACTTATGCAACCAGGTTATTGTGAGTTTTTTATTTTTTATTTTTCCCCCTCAATGATTTCAGTTTGTTTTTCAATTGAATTGTTCACGTTATAGGTCACATTAAAGGTGAAAAAAATTCTGACATGATTTATCTTTGTCTCATTCTTTTACATCACAAGAACCTGGCATTTTAACAGGGGTGTGTAGACTTTGTATATCCACTGTAAATCACTGAAATACCACAGTAGCCTTAAGGGTAGAGACACAAACGTGATTGGCAAAAATGTTACAAACACAACAATAAAGATAAATACACAAAGGCCTGGCTTCACAGTGCTGTATTCACCACAAAACAGTAGTGGACCACTGATTCCAGTTTG
The DNA here is from genome assembly GCA_016801175.1 of Esox masquinongy. Lineage (NCBI taxonomy): Eukaryota > Metazoa > Chordata > Actinopteri > Esociformes > Esocidae > Esox > Esox masquinongy. The sequence goes on along the minus strand of JACXGI010004477.1, from coordinate 38,664 downwards.
CCTAGAAGTAGAGGGCATCTGTAAGCACCGTTGGGTTTGAAGCTGATTCAGTAGTAATGCTGCTTATGCCTTAAGGCATGCTGACCCCTTTTTGTGTTTCCAGGGACTGTGCAGTAGGTTTCTCCGCCCGGGGTGTGTGTGCCTCGAAAAAAAAACACCCTCTCAGAGTCACTCCCCTCATAATCTGTGACATTCTTCCGACGTTCCTTTCCCGAGAGTCTGACGCTCCATGTCAGTCTCCTGTCATCGCTTCGTTGTGTTTGTTTCAATACTGATGCTTTGTTGTGAGTGACGTGTGCGCACATTTGGGTCAGAGTCTAGAAGACATACTAAGGAGATCGGAGACCGTAGTTCAGCTGCTGCCGCAAACAGCTAACCGGAACAAAGCGGTCACTGTACTTACTGTAAGCTGCTCAAAGGACACATTATTGTAGGCTTTGTTTATGCTCTCTCTTGGCTGCTGCATGGAATTGAAGGGTTCGATCTGATCCCCCAAACTAGCTGCTTCATGGCCATTTCAGCTTCTGTATGACCTTTTGCTGTGTGTGAAAGGGAATTGAGAAAAACAAAAACAATGATGGCTAGCATGTTCTATTGTCTCCATATGAGCTAGCAGACATGTCAGGGGAACGGTTGGACTGACGGCACACATCTTCAGGCTTATAAGGGAAAAATGGGCTGTATTTGCTCGTCTCAGGCCATGTCAGGACTAGACAAAATCGCTCCTGCACTAGGATGTTGTTTTTTTACTCCTAATAGCTAACCTTTCCAGAGACAACCAAACACGAGCTAGGCCTGCTGCAGATTAACCACTGCCAACAATAATGACCAAATAATTGTGTGTCCTGGACAGTTTTTTTACCGCGCTCTGGTGCTCAGTAAGCAGCCATGTGTCTGACCACATCAAGCCACCTCTGAACTCTAACCTCAACAACTGCATTCAAAACGTGTTCATCTTCCTAAACATAAATACACAGACAATGGAAATCTTCACTTCTGCATAAGCTCACCACTCATTTCTATACAAATATTTTTCAAATGTGTATTCTGTCAATGCTACTACAGTAGCAGCAGCATTACACAAGTCAAATTCTAAGCATATGTAAATAAATGCAATTCTGATATATTCCTCTTCTTGGTGGCAATAGTGCTGGCCTTGAACCTGTATAACCCACATAGTATCCAGTCTCCTTTTACGTCCCATCCACCCAAGAACAAATTAGAACGCCATGTCGCTGTCACTCTGTACACAGAGTTCCCCAGTTGTTGAATACCACCCATAACTTGTAACGTCAAAGAGAGAGAAATTGTATCTGGTATCCCTAAAGTAACACCTTTCCCTCGAGAACAGAGAGCTAGATATATTTTAAAGAGGAAACGGGTCCAACCTACTGATCACTTGCCATAAAAAACCAAAGGGCAGGAGGCACAGAGAGGTTGAATCAGAGCAAGAAGTAAAATAAAATAACCTTTCCTACTTTTCCCTTCCAGGCAGCATGTTAAATTACCGTCTCCCATAACAAGGTTGAATTTAGGACAACGTTTGGTCATTTGTAAAGTACAACCAATAAAACCCATCAGAGCAGAGCATGTATCAAACACCACTACTGATTAACACCATTTCAACTAGAGGACAAAGTAAACATTTGTTAAATAAGCCACATGTTAAATAACTGCTGTGTTAACTAACTTCTGTCACCTTTGAAAACTGTGCGATTTAAAAGTGCAGCTGGTTAGCCAAAGTACAATCTACTCCTAGTGAACAGAGAGATCTCCTATATAAAATACCTGCTTTCCTTTTTGGTACAGAATCAAGTTAAATAACCGGAAACATCAGGTTAAATAACCCATGTGAAAAAAACAGCATGTCTCCCATGTAGAAGGTATGGTTAGTAAACTGTGTAAATTATGTGATGTGTCACAGACCCAGGAAACAGATGTTCTAAGGACATCCAGAGGACCATCAGACAACCTCCTGACATTCCCAGGACATCCTAAAAAGTCTGTTGTTTGCATGGGAATCTTGAATAGACTACCAGTTACGTTAATCACACAATATCATATAAAACTGAATGGTCATTATCCTTCCCATGAATTTAGAGTATGGCAAATTAATCAGCCGTACTTTTAAAGGATTTATTTTGCGTAAGACTATCACAGACTATTTCCATGTCAACCGCATTTCATAATGTCAAAATGAAGGGAGTTGTACCAAACAGATTTCAGTGATCTCTAACCAATATGTGTAAATCTAATAATACTGTGCATGTTCCACATCACTCTTTAAGAACTTGTGTTCTGGCTCTGGGCCAACCCATCAGTTTCTGGGTCAAATCTGATGGTTCTATTGTTTTTTGCAATCTAGAAGCTGTCAAGGAGGTAGACTGATCCAAACTCATAGAAACTAACGTCCGTGACATTGCGTTTGGCTCCAGCAAGATGTCTGCATATTAAGGAAAGCTTTTTTTATAACTACAGCAATTAGCAAAGATCAAGTGATTCTTTCATGGTGACTGCCCTGGCTGTGGTCTGAAACCTCAAGAATGCTAGAGATTTTAAATACAATGGAAATCTCATTCACATAATTTTTTATGTCAAAGACAGTCAGGACATTACAAAATGGTGATGTAAGACTTTTGGTGTAACTGCAGCCGCAATAAATAGTCTCTTTATAAGCAAGGCAGTGAGAACAGACAACAATTGTCTTCAAGGAGAGGAAAGCCCCATCAACCACACAACACTGTGGCTATAGTTGTACATTTTGTGAAGAAAAGAGCAGTCCTCCATTCAACATCCTGAGTGAGTCATTGCAGGCCCCTATTTATGTTGATCTACACAGGTCCCTCTGTGGTCTAATGTTGTGTTCTCTAAGAACTCCTTTGGTAAATGTCCAAAAACAGGTGTGTTTTCCAAAACGCACAGCAAATAGGCTACTACTCTTATGTCATTTGATGTGGGATTGGAGAACATGGGCAAAAAGGGAACCAGAAATTACAGTCTGTTGACAGAGAGTGACAGACAGAGAGAGCGACAGACAGAGAGAGCGAGAGAGTGACAGACAGAGACACCATTGCATGCAACAAACTGATAGTTATTGACAGTTACAGGGGGTCATAATTATGTAACTATACTTATAAAATAGATTATCAAACTGTAAGAAAGATGGAAATGTTTTGTACAATGTTTTATGTACTTGTAAAGATAATTTTCAATGAAAGTGACAAACATAGAAATGTTTGAACATTAATCATTAGATATAGTTTTATAAAAGCTGAATCTTACCAATCGGTTTTCATCAAACACTTCAAACAGTAGCCTGTGATTGTGAGGAGAAACCTGTGATGACAGAAGAGGTGAAACTTTTTGTGTTTCGGCCAAGTACAAATATTGTAAAATGTTGCATTGTACACAAAACATATTGCAAAAAGGCTACGCGCACGCACAGGCACACGCACACACACACGACCAGCAATTAGTAGCAATAAAAACCTCTACGGTCACCATTATAGCCTAAACTGAACCTAACACTCCTAAACCTAACCCTTAATGCCTTAACTCAGACCTAATTCTAACCCTAAATGTGAATCTAACCTCAACTATAAAGTTAACCCTACATCAGACAAAGATTTCTTGTCAAAGTGAGGACCGGCCAAATTTTGTCACTTTAAGTGATTTTCCTTCATATAATATTGTAGTTAGATAGTAAAGAGGGACAAACACGGACTCACGTAGAGTGCCTTTTAAAAGACCCCTTTCCAAGTCTTTCATATTATGGAATTACAAACGGTACACTGACATTTCATTCTGTTTGCTATTTTATTTTCACACAGACTTAAACATCTATTATTTTAAGTTTAGATTGTTTTTATGATTGTAAGGGAAATATAAGAAAAAGAAAAATCAGAAATATGTTTCTTGCATAGGTCCCGTGCTGTGGAAGAAAGAAACTGCCTTAATGAGGACACCGTTCTCTTACCATTGACCTCCATCTGTGAACCATTAAAGTTGCAATCTCATTTTATCTATAAAAAATCCTTGGTAGAACGATCAAAGCTGGTCTGTTTACCCCAAAAGAGTGCAAGCTGTTACTACAGCCAAGATTGCGCTGCCAGATTAATGTGTAGGAGTTCAATACTTAATATTGTTTTTTTTCCTTTCAAATATTTACAAACATTTAACCAACATCACCTTAGAATTATTGATTTTGAGTTTCAGCAAAAATAAATAATAATAATGTAACAGAACAACATTTTAATGCACCATTTCAAATATGTGACATTTGGACAGGGATCTGAATACTTTTGCAAGATACGCACATATCAGTGTTGTCAGACACCATAAACTGACACCAAATGGAAATGCAAACCCTAAACTCAAGAGTAGGCATTGACAGCTCTCTTGAACATGCAATGAACAAAGCAAACAAACACAACTGCCTAATAAAAGACAGCTGTGAAGCCAACTGTCCAAATTCTTTTGGTACCTGATGGATAGAAATACCCTGCAATCAAAGCCGATTGATTTGTTTATCCCCATTGCCATTGTATCATTTGAAATTGACAAACAGACAGAGTACAAACAACAAAACTTGAGTAACTGTCCAAATATTTAAGGACTGCATTGTATATGTGAATGGGCTTAAAAACAATACACCTGTACTTGTTGATTACAAAGGTGTAGGGCTGGCAGTCTGCCAAAGCAGTGATGAATAACAATAAAAGACTGCAGCGACAGCACTCGTTTAAAAAGGATTATGAAGTGTATAATTTTCCCATAGCTATGAATAAGCATTGCAATAAAATTTTCTTAAACATTGTTTGCGACACCTTATAAATATAAAGAAACTTGCACGTAAGTAGAATGCAATAAAACCTTCTTAAAATGGTGTTAGCAACACCTTATAAATGTAAAGAAACTCACCCTGAAATAGAACTCCTCGTTCCATTTAGGATTTAGAGTCTGCAATAAAAAGAAAAAACAGTTAATTGAAGTTGGTCTGTTTGCTGTGAAACAACAGCCTACACTTTAATTATCAGTCTGATACCTTAGTGACAGAACCCATTAAAATATCTCAGGCAATTGCAGTAAGAGAAACATCACAACGTCAACGTTGCCAATTATTCGAGGTGGTCAGTTCAATAATAACATTATATCCTTGATAAAGTAACATCTGTTAAAATCGCTAATCTGGGATACCAGTTGAGACACAGCCTACCATGTTTCCTCCTCTCTGACTGAGGAGACACTTCATCAAACATTTCTTTTTGAAAAAAGTCCTGTGCCAAAGAGGAGAACCAAGCCACAATATATAATTAATTAGACGGATCTAGACCTGAGCTACCTTGCAGTTTATGTGTTGCATCAGATATTAGCATAACATCACTGATAATGTGACACCTGTCACCTTTAGGAAATATCTTTGACCCATTTCAGTAGAGATTACAGTCAACCCATATTCAGAAGGCGTATGATCAGCTTTTGCTTTACGATTAAAATTAATAAGTATACTGTAGTATGAACAGGTCTTGGCGTGGGACCTGATGCTGGATCAGTTCTTCCCTGAGAAGCTTTGAAAATACCCTTACAATGGTTTATACCTTATACCACCACTAGGCACATTGGTACAGCTCTTTGACCATGACGACCAACAATGCGGCACACTTTGCGGAAACGGAGTGACTGAAATAAAAATGTTTTCTGCTCCACATAGCAGCTCATTGTCAGCTATTTTTATCCCATCCAGGGCCATGGACAACATATGTCTGACTCCAAGGGAGATAAGGGTGTGCTGAACACCTCTGCCCGACATCACTGAAGATTTACCCAGAGAGACAGAGGATGGTTGTAGGTAATAATGTGTTACCCGAATTTTTTCTACCAAAGCAGCACCAATACATCAAGGACAATTCTGGATGTGCGTGAATATGTATCTAGCGAAAAACAGGGGAATTATCTGTCTGTATACCGTTACGGAATAGAAATAATATAGGCCTCACATCCAAATAGTAACTATTTATTTTTATCGGGCCGCACTATGTGACAATCAGAGGCTGTCTCTCAAGAGAGGGTCAAGCCTGGACAATTCCCAGCCCTACTGACAATGAAGTGTCTTTTTTCCTATGACAAAACTGCAAAATCATCCTTTTTAAACTGAAATGGGATATCAGAGGGCTGTCACGACTGGAAAAGGAGCATTAGTTTATTTAGGCAACAGGCGGTTGAGAATAACCTGCTGACAGAACTTCAGGGAGGAACGAAAAGAAACTACTGTTTAATGTTGCGTTAATTTTGGGGTTGAACGGTAACAAAACGTTACTTGTATAACATGCTTAAAATTATACAATTAAGCTTACAACCCTCATTACCGTCCTTGATTGTGCAATTCTTTCTATTTTGTTTTCATAATTTTGCAAGGGAAAAACATGATGCAGGGTTAGCAACCCTAGGTTTGCAAAATCAGAGCTCCCCCTCCAAGCTTGTTTTTCTATACACTTCAAGTTATTGAGATCTCTATGAAACAGCTCCCTCTGGTGTAAAGGGAGTTTACACATGTAGTTGAAATATTAGACAAAAATATTTGTGCATTCCACTGCCTCAGCTGGTACTTACAGGTTTCTCCCCCTAAATGTGTTTAACACAAAAAAGATGGGTAATATAGCCAAAATAAATTACTGTACTGACACAGAATACAGGAGGTTGTATTTCTGAATAATCATTCAAGGAAATTAATATCTGCACTTTTTCAAGTAAGGCTATCTTGGAGATACACCCTAAATCTGTGTAACATACGACGTTGTTAACATCTCAAAAAGCATGTGTCATAACCCTGCTGTTTACATATACCTGCGATTTCTCCATTCTTTTAAGTGGATAGCCAACAGTTACTTTAAAAATCATTTGAATCCTCTTGGGTTCTTGTCCCAAACACTAAACCTTTTTTTTCTCCACATAATTCATGAATTAGCCTGTTAGAATGTTCACATCAAGATGACGGGCCCTGGCTGGAACACCATGGCTCAAGGCCAGGGTTGTCTATTGTTAATTACTCCAGATCACAGGAAGGAAACACCAATCACTGCAGAACATACAAACTAGACTTCCAGTCTGAGCTGAGTCTCTGTGTAACTGTGTTTTATTGAGACCAACAGCAAGTGCAACAAATGGCAGAAAAAGTCAAATGAGTTAATTGTATAACTTGTAGGTTATGAATGGGTGAACTTACCTTTTTAATGGTTTTGGTCTGAACTAAGGCAAGCTCTCGGTTTTCATCCGCCACATAGAGTGACAGTTTGACGTAAGGATCACTGCAGACAGGGGATAGAGAACAGACAGAATTATTGTGACAGTTTAGATGTACATGATCAAGTGATTGACACCAGCGGGCTGATGTACCATACGCCTAGAAATCCATTTATTCTAAGGACAGTGAATTGCAGTGGTGTAGTCCAGGCATGTTGCCAGAGGTGGTGGAGCCTCACTGAAGAGATCTGTTGACAATGGGGCCAGGAGCGTTTAAAGCAGCAAAGAACTTCCTAGGTTTTTAAGTAACTTGCCTGAAGCCTAGAAAACAGTGTGGACAAGACCAGGCAGTACTGTAAATTAGACTGGAGAAGGAAGAAGCACATCAAGGAAAACATTTTCTATACAGATGATCATACCCAATTGTTACCTGATCTTCCTTGATGCCTTTTAAACCTGAACTGGCATACAGTTACTCCAGATAAGTAGGTAAAAGTTAGCATAGTCTTTAAACACATACAGTGGCTCCCAAATGTATTCACCCCCTTGTACTTCTTCGCAATTTATTGAGTAACAACATTAAATCAAACTGAATTGAGTTAAGAGGTCCCACAGTTGGTTTGTACAATTCCTAACAATTCCGAAGACCAACGACAATGACATCAAAGGAACATTCAAAGCAAATCCAGAATACGGTTCTTTAAAAGCACTAATCATGTAGGATATAAGAACATTTTCAAGGCTTTGAATATGCCCCAGATCACAATAAAGACAGTGGAAGAAGATTCTATGGTCTGATGAGACAAAAATAGAGCTTTTTGACCTTAACGCTAAGCCCTATTTCAGGTTGGTGCAAGCCTAACACTGCACATCATCCTGAGAACACCACCCCTACCATGATGTATGGTGGTGGCTCCATTATGCTATGGGGTTGGTTCTCTGGGTCAGGGTCTGGAAAGATTGAAAAGGAGGGCAAATGGATGCAGCACAGAACCTGGGACTTGGGAGAAGATTCATCTCCTAGCCGGACAATGACCCCAAACATACAACCAAAGCGACACTGTTGTTTTATTTTACATTGTGGGGGTGAAACATTATTTATAGATATTGAAACAAGCCCACAGGCTACAACAGGTCAGAAAATTCTGCTGTGTATGTCTAAGCAATATAGCCTAGAAATGCAGTCTCTTAAGACTCTTGTGGCATCAATTTAAACAGCTCCGTTGTGTTTGTTTAGTCAAGAGCGATTGAGCTCCCCCATAAACATATAATTAGTCTCCACAGCACGGATCTTGGAGACTTTAATTAGCAAATAAGGGCTGGAGAGCAGCCATGGGTCTTCTTGTTGCTGCTCATCCCTACTTCGTTCCCTGGCCAGACTGCCTGGGGCATCCAGTAAGCCGGATCACAGCCTCGTAACAAGCGTGAGGTCAGCTACAATACAGAAGGGACGATGCAACAAAGACGCTAAACTTGAACCTATCCACAGGGCCTTCTCCCTGGCCATGGGCCATAGGAAAAAACAAAAAAATAAACAAGTCAGCTATTTTTAAAGCAGAAGAATACTTGTGTGGAAAAATTGCAGAAACACGCATCTATTTTAAGAGTCTTGTGTTTTGACAATACTTTGAGATCCAATGAATGTACACCTGTAAGCAGTTCCTCAGCTTGTATTAGCCACTACAAGGTTAGCACTCAGACCTACAAGCCTGGCCCTAGGCTACAGGTTTATAGTTTAGTGTTTGAAGCTGGCACTACAGGACCACTGACCAGGCTCCTGATCATCGTGAATTAGATGAGTCAGGACAGACTGTTGTGTTGTGGGGTTTGAGCCTTTGTGCTCTAGTATGCTTGCGTGGGCATTTCCAGGAGTCTTTTTTTAATTATAACAAATTGCCCACATTGAATTACATTATACTAGAGCTGCACAATTAATCAAAATATAAACGTAATTGCGATATTGACATGTGCAATATCCAAATCGTCAATTTATGCGATTTTCAGCTCCAAAAAAGGTGAATGATATGAGCTTCATGCGAGGCAATGGGCATGCATCGTATGTCCGTAATTGTTTTTCTTGCAGGTGCTGTAGGTATTTTTGTAGATTAATTTAAAACCTGGACAAAATTAGTTTAAATACTCTATGGTTTGTCAATGTTAGCCTTAACACTGCAACTGCTAGCGAAGACGTCTGTTTCAAGTTAGTGAATGGCACAAAGATATATTGTCCCACATACACAACAGCATGATTATTAAAATTTTCAGCTTCAATGTCGGTGGCTACAAACCTAATATGGGAGAAAAAATACCTCAAGAGTTGAGAAATATTGCCTAACTTGCGTAGCTTATAAATAAAAGTGAAGCATTTGTGACACCCTCTAGGGAGCCAGGAAAATCAAGTGCTCAGCATTTAAACATTTTGTACAAAGGCAGTATAAAATAAAATACAAAATCCACTTGCTCAGAATTAAATTGAAATAACAAAGAGGCTGAGATTTTTGTCTTTATACTACTACCTGTACAGAGTGGAGACATTCTGATAGCCATGGTAGTCCGTGTGTTCACTTTGCTTAGGTTCCCCAATTCGTTCTGCATATTATCGATGAGGTTTGCTAGTAGAGTCAGCATCTCTATCAGGCCCTGTAGCTGACGCAATTCATTTTGGGTGAGTTTTGCACCTGTTTCTTTCCCACCACATACTGGGGCATTTTGCAGAGAAAAGTCATTTAGAAAGTTTTTTTTTGTCGTGCTGAGTTTGTTGCTGTTGATTGTTGTTCTCTATTAAAATAAATCAATGTATTATCAGCCCAATAGATGACTACCCTAAATTAGTAACAGAAGAAGCCTGACTATAAACCTTCTTTTGGTGCTCCTACTCTCTGTAAGTTACCGGCATTTAGCAAGTTTCTTCATTAAATTTTTTTGCACACCGAATAACAGCTTAATCAAAGAGCCGAGCATCACACAAGCATCCTAAAAATGCATGCGGCGCCAGGCATGCTGTGACCACATGGAGTGCTACTCAGAAAAATACTTGAACGGTACAGGAGCAATACTGAGCGTCAGCCTTCAGGACCACTCCACACTCCAGTCAAGTTGTACCTGCTCCGGCCCTTACTCCGCTCACACCCTGATTCAGTGCAATATGAAAGTTGAATTGTGCTGTGTGCGTAATCTTATCTCCATGGGACTGGCGGACGATTGCTCAGTACCTAAGCACAAGTAAACAAACTGTTCAAGTGGTGAGATTTTTTGGTCATGATTGACCACAGCTATTGTTCACAGTGCATATGAGCATGTCACAGAGCAGAGGCCTTAAACGCATCGCTACAATGACAATTTCTGAGCTGTTCTGCCATCAAGCTGTAATACACAGCCGGCGTGCATGTAGTAACTCATGATCTGAGCCGCTGCCAGCGGGACATCCGGATGCTAACACATGCATCCTGGAAGGTGGGCATTACACACACAGCAACAGACAGCACAATTCAACATGCTTTGCTCTGATTAGAACAGCCACTCATGATGGCAGTCCTCTTCGGCGAAAGCGTCAGCCTCAAGTCAAAAGCACCAGGGTTACAGCCTGAAAAAAGGCACCTCAGAAAAAGGTTGCTCATGCACCCAAACCAGTTGAATGAACCGAGGACATGGTTGGGAGAGTTGGCATAAAACACCAGTGCCATTGAACAAGATAGATTCAGGTACTCACGTCCAGGACTCAGACTGGAGTCAGACTCATGTAAAAATGTTCAGGTCTCTTCACTCCAATGGCAGACAAACATTTGTGACACGAACTTGAACTCGTTTTACAATTATATTTAATATTAAAGCTGCAAGGAGTGGACTGCGACACATCACGGACTATTAGGGAGAAACAGCAATGATGCCCTGCCTGCCACCTCCCTGACGAGCTCAACTCCATCTATGCACGGTTTGAGGCAACCAACATAATTCCTTCCGGAAGGCTTGCTGAGGACCAGGACGACTACACTCACTGACGTGAGGAGAGTTTTTAAAAAAAGTGAACCCTCTGAAGTCACCATGGCCAGATGGCATTCCAGGCCTTGTCCTCAGGGGGTGCGTCAACCAGCTAGCAGAGGTGCTCACCTGCATATTCAACCACTCCCTGTTTCTGCAGTCCCCTCCTGCTTCAAACAGACCACCATCGTCCCTGTACCGAAGAAGCCTTCCATCACCTGCCTAAATGACTACCGCCCTGTTGCACTGACCTCCATCATGAAGTGCTTCAAGCGGCTGGTCAGAACACACATCTGCTCCACCCTTCCTGACATCTTGGACCCCTTTCAATTTGCATACCGCCCCAACAGATCCGCAGACAATGGCATCGCCCTGACAACACACACCCCCCACCTGGAAAAAGGCAACACATACACGAGGATGCTGTTTGTTGACTACAGCTCACACTATTTTGCCCACTAAGCTTGTTCCTAAGCTCAGGACCCTGGGACTTAACACCTCCCACCAATTATCAATTCACCAATTATAATTATCAATTCACCAATTACAAATTCAGCAAATGTATTACATGTTACTGTTTTTCCAACAATACAAATCGACAAATTACTTTTCTATAAGTTTACCTCCACCACAAATAGCATCTATGAACTGTATGGCTTTTGCCTCTGGCTGTTTTAACAGCTTATTAGCCATTCGTGAATGACATTGATACAAAAACTACTGTATCAATATAGGTGACGATAACTGACTTTTTCGTCAAGTAAAAAGACGAGAGAATCGTGTAGCCAGCGAAGTGTTTGTCTATCCTGAACAAATCCTAGTATCTACCAGAACTGTTTTATTTTAGGCTTCCTATTACGTAGCTACATAGGGTTGTAGCCAGCGAAGTTTTTGTCTGTCCTGAACCTCAGGCATAATGTGTTTTGACTGTTAAGAGAGGCGAACGCGGGACTAGTTGTTCCGGAGCCCGCGTCTCTAAACACTACGCTATTTAACAAGGGGTAGTCAGTCAGTCACCCACCCTGTCAGCCAGTAAGAGACATTTGCGCTTCTACGCCAGCTCCGCTTACGCGATCTGGCAAAAATATGGACGTAGTAGCCGTGACGTCACCATAGGTGTCTGGAGACCAGTTTTGAAGCTCACGGTCGCCTCCCGTAACAGTCAAAACGCATTATGTCTGAGGTTCAGGACAGACAAAAACGTTGCTGGCTACAACCCTATGTAGCTACGTAATAGGAAGCCTAAAATAAAACAGTTCTGGTGGATATTAGGATATGTTCAGGATAGACAGACACTTCGCTGGCTACACGATTCTCTGGTCTATTCACTTGACAAAAAAGTCAGTTATCGTCACCTATATAGATAGATATTGTATCAATGTCATTCACGAATGGCTAATTAGCTGTTAAAACGGCCAGTGGCAAAACCCATACAGTTCATAGATGTTATTTGTGGTGGTGGTAAACGTAATAAGTAACGTTACTCAGTTTAACACAATGGTTAATGGTGTCTAACGAAATATTAAAACTCGTCGTGATGTTAATGCGTGACAAAATTATATAATGTCAAGAGGCTGTACTGACACCCGGAGAATGTACAGCTTTGTGGCGTAGTGGTTAACGACACAGCCTTTCACGTGGGCGATCCGGGATTGATTCTCGAGAAGGCAGCCACGATTAACATATTTTATTGCGGGCCGGCTGAACTAGGCTTATCTGGTTTCTTGTTCAGCCTCTGAGTTTGCCCCTCGGTTTAAACCTAGTTTAGAATTGTCTTGCAAAGCACCGTAATGCAGCCTAATTTCACAACATTATTATTTAATAGACAAACGTTTCAGTCGCTTATTCGCATTAACTCTGATCAACAAAAGAAAAAAAACAGCGTGTGTAAAATATTTTGACTAATAGTTTTTCGAATTTTGTCATTTCCAACCGTATTTCCTTAATAGGCTGTGGATGCTCGCAGCCCATTTGTTCGCTCTCATTAATTTACATTCAAGTGTAAGTTCATGAGCATATTAAGAATGCTTTTTGTGTGTTTTCATCTTAATGCCAATAGTGGATCATCTTGCAGATCTCGGCCATACCTGTAGGTGTGTGCTGTGAATGCATGTCTAAATTTTGTGTTAGCAATGATGCAAATAATAACAGTGCTCTTGGAGTTATGGGAAGGCTTTTTAAATACCTTCTCAATTAAATGATAACTACAAAGTTTCTTACGGAAGTTGCTAATATGATTATTGTAGAACTCGGACCTTAACAGACGTAACTACTATGGGGTAGGAATGAATGTCATATGGATATCGGCTTCGCAAATTACTCAAGGTGCACACCACCCGCTCGCTGGCGCAACAAAGAGGCAGGCTCTCATTCATTTCCAACGAGAGCCAGCGAATCTCGGCGACAGTGGGCGAAGCTACGCTGTGAGATAAAATCTCCTAGCGGCAACGACAGTTGAGGAATGTTCAGCTTTATGCTAATTTCCTGCGAGCGTGCAGTGACGGAGTTCTACCAATGGCAGGGGAGATGTTCTCTGCTTCTTGAAGTCCCTTCTCTTTTCTACTCGCTAGCTTAAAACTCACTAGCTTAAAACTCACTAGCTCAAGAAACGTATTATTGCGGCGTCTGGTTCCCCCATTATTTATGATGCTTCTCTGGCTTCATACATAGATATAATTCTAAAAATGGATGCATAAAAGAATGTTTCAGAGATCATTGGGATCACGGGTGAGTGATAACTTCATTTTAAGTTATGCATGTAACTGCTATTTGAACATTAACAAATCATTGATTTGGCATTGTGTTGATAATACATTTTTAGTAGTGGAGTCACACAAATAAATACTTATTAATAATTGTGGAGACTGATATATCCCCTATATTTTCAGGTAGCAGTGGAAACTATAACCATGAACAGTGCATTCCTACTTCATCCCTACCTGTTGCACAAATAGGATGGTTAGACCACATGTAAATTAATGTGAGATTAATGAGTGGAGCTGCTAAACCATATTATTATTATTATTATTATTATTATTATTATTATTATTATTATTATTATGTGATGGCACTAAAATGCTATCCCACCGAGCGGGCAGTGTGCACGCAGGGGAGGGCTCATCGACAGCTCACCAGAGATTGCGCAATTTGCGAGTTGAGTGAGCGAGCAGTGTGCACGTAGGGTTGTAGGGACAACAATAGAAAGCAGTCTCTGACTTAGTATTATCCCTTTCACAGTTTAAACATTTACTGTAAGTAGTTAGCGTGTTTTATTTGGAAAAAAATAAATAGCCATCCAGTGGGGAGCAAACTTGCTAGTTATTGCTTATGTGTGGACATTGACTCATCTAGCAGCCTACTCTTGGTGTTGATGCCCATTATCATGCTTGTAATCTGTCAGCTAGGGGTTTTAGGGAAGTAGCCAGTGTGTAGCTAATTACAGAATGTGAATGTACAATCTCTGGCATGGTGAGGCCTGCATGTTTATTTCCTGCCGTTATGTTATAGACTTCATATGAAATAGATTAAATATATTTTTGTTGCCATCAATCCAAGTCCAACACAGAGGTGTAGGACTGGTTAGTGGGAATTACGATATTTTGCATATATGCAATGAATTTGTCCAATTTCAAAATAGATAAAGTAAAAAGATCAAACTCAACTAAAACAGGAAAAGTCACAGAAACTAAGTACCATACATTTATGAATATAAAAGCAAGTATACACACAATCATTCTAGTGCACAGTGGTTTACAATTGCCTAGGAGGCTATTTCATGATTAACCAAGCTTTGTAACAATGAGTGAACATACTGGCAGAGACAAGTCTGTTCTTTATAAGCTTGGTGGAGTAACGTATGCATAACCATAGCCAGGCTGCAAATATCCTGTTGAAAGGGTTTTCTCTGTACCCTTTTCAAGAAATGTGACTCTTCTGGAAACAAGAAAAGGAACCAGGCAAGCCTAGTTCTGCCGGCCCGCAATTAGAAGGGATGAATGTTGTTGCTCAGGCTGGATTAAATCCGCAGTTTACTATTTGACAGAATGTGTCTTTAACCACTACGCTATTTAAACAGCGGGTATGGGTGCAATTGATATGTGCACGTGAAGCCAACGTTGTGTCTTTACTTTTTGCATTGTCAAACCAATTAGTCGAAACTTCATGGTTCTTGAAACTAGTTCCCTACATTAATTAATCCAAACCAACTACAGGATTAACAGGATCGCTAGACTACATTCAACACGTAAAATAAGAAAGAGATTTCCTGTAGATGGCTAGCTAATAGCTATACAGTACATATAATGAAAACAATGACTCGAATCACTCCATGATTCGTTTCTTTAGAATTTCAGATGAATAGCCAAACACTACACTATGTGAACTACACAATGTAAATCGAAAGAGCAATATGTTCGTCGTTGGTGCAGTTCGTCCATCGCAACATAACTATGAACAGTTTTACTTTAGGCTTACTATAACGTGGCTACTGAAGCTTGTAGCCAGCGAAGTTTCAGTCTAGCAATACAGTACCTATAACGAAAACAATCACTCCAACCACTCCATGTCAGGTTTGTTTCTTTAGAAAACAATGACAGTTGAATAGCCAACCACTACGCTATGTAAATCGAGAGCATATCCTTGTTGGTGCAGTTCGTCCATCGTAATATAACCGTCAAAGGTTTTCCTTTAGGCTTACTATAATGTAGCTACTGAAGCTTGTAGCTAGCGAAGTTCTAGTCTAGACTGAACAAATCCTAATGCCTAATTTGTTTGGTCAGTGGAGAGGATCAAACTCCGGTCGCCTACGTGATAGTCCACGTCTCTAACCACTACTCTATTTCACAATGGGTAGTCAGTCAGTCAGTCACTCAGTAAGAGACATTCGCTCTTCTTAGCCTGCTCCGCTTACACGGTCCGGCAAAAAAGTGGGACTTTCTGGTTAACCTTGGGAATAAATATTTGGCTGAAAGCTTAGCCTACTGGTCTAGGTTAATTAATTATGAGCAAACATGGCTTTGGAATGTTCTGGAGAAGTCAAAAGGTCACAACAGGGTAGTGGTGCATAGCTAAATAAGGCTATAGGAGATACAGCTGCGTTATTGTGGCCAAGAGTTTTAATCTTGACAAAACAACAAATCAACACTGCCCAGGGTCCTGCAGAGGGCTGGCAAATTCAGGAAAGGTTGGGATTTTGGACAACGCTGCTTTTCTTGTTGAGCTCTAGTGATGCTTTGCGGTAGGTCCGTAGGTCAATTGTGGTAGTGAGCTGGAGAAAGCGCTTTCCTCCAAACGTGTATAAGAGGAAAATACTTCCTGGTTGAGTGAGCAGTGTCATAAGTAGAACTTGGCAATATCTGGATTGCAGGAAATGATGTGCAGTTGACGAACGACTCGTTCTTTTTGAACAAATCTTTTTAGTGATTCGGGACCAGAGGTGGGACGATATGAGAATTTTATGTCATGATTATCCTGGCCAAAATTATCCTGATATACGAATGTATCCCGATTAATAACAATCCCAATAACAACTCTGGTTTCTAGCTCAAAACGACTGATCAGATATTCTTCCATTACATAAATATTGTTATTGTGCATTTAAAAAGCCATTACAATAAAATAATATCAAAGAAGGTTTTTAATAATTAACTAATAATATAATAACATGTAAATCTCTAAATGTATATGGTAGCCAGCTTCACTGACAATACATTGCTGAGGACGTTTAATGGCATTCATTGCACATCTTCATTGCACATCTATACGTTGCACATCTGTAACATACATTATACTTAATACAAGTAAATGTTCTGCCCTCCTCTATTCACACTTCTTGTTAGATGCTAACTGCATTTCATTGTATTGTACTTGCACATGTTCAATGAAAATAAAGTTGAATCTAATCTAAAAAAAATATTGAGATATGCGCTCCACCAGTTAAATAAAACAAGTACTCAGGAACACTTCGGTGACTAGCAAGAGATTTTTCAAGTCACTTATCTGAGGATCAGGAGTGAAAATAGATTTAATTTCTTACTGGTCCTGACCTGTGGGTGCATGCACTTCCGTGCGCATTTTATTAGCTAAGGATAGGCCTATTTGATGTGTCGAGTCTTTAAAATAACTTGATAAATCATGATAACAGCTCCCCGTTGTTGTGCGCATCATGTACTGTGCAGATCGGCATTGTTATTTTGGCGCGCGAAAATTATATTCTATTTGTTTTCTCTTGTCATTTTCAGTAGGAAAGCGTTAACAATTAGCCTACAATATAAACAAAATTATAATTACAAAGATATATATAATAATGTATATCCTATTCATATTTTCTTCAATTTGTGGTTTGTTAACAGGTTTTTTGCATGCATCTCTCGTAGCTGCATGTCTTCTAGGATAAATATCATTGGTTTGTTTGAGCTCAACATTATTTCAACAGCTTATTTTCCGCGGTAATGGAATGGACAGGTATTTGCATATAGCGGGAAGTGGAGATGTGATCGTAATCTTTTTTGTAAGCTACCAAGTGTAGTGGTTAGACTAGTAGGCCTACTGTTGTAAAGGAATTGGAAAACTAGTTTATTC
The DNA here is from genome assembly GCA_016801175.1 of Esox masquinongy. Taxonomy (NCBI): domain Eukaryota; kingdom Metazoa; phylum Chordata; class Actinopteri; order Esociformes; family Esocidae; genus Esox; species Esox masquinongy. The sequence goes on along the minus strand of JACXGI010004477.1, from coordinate 20,868 downwards.
TTTGTATTATTCTCTATCGCAATGAATAGCCTAAAACACTTGACTTTGTGTGTGAGGTGATAATATAGAAGCACAGTAACTCTTGAGGGACGTTCATTTTAAATAGCCTACTATCAAACACCCCACACACCTTTATAGCCCATACACATATACACAGGCCAGGTAGGCCTAATTCGTGCTCAAGCTCCTATTCAACAAATAAATGAAAAAGCACAGAGTGCGAGCGAGATAAGTTTATAATACACACTCTCTTCGTGGCTCCACATTTTAAAATAGGAATGTCTTCATGAAAATACTAAATTGTAGATCGTGAGAAATCTGAGACTGGCCCAGCTATAATTTAAAATGCAGGTGCAACATCAGTGGCCACTGCCAGACAGGTTAAAACAATTTACCGGACTTAATGCAGCCCTTTTGTCTTTCGGACACATTTCTATCTGGTATCCTAATTAGGCTATCCAACAAAAATTAAGATCTGATTATCCCTCATCCCTGGCATATTTCGGATTGGATATGGCCGACTTTAGATATCAGTCGGATTGGGTATTGATTTTACAACAAATCAGACGGCTGTTTTCGGTATCAGATAAAAATGTCACCGATATATATCCCTGCCAAACTGAATTTCGTGATCCTTAGGACACTTTCTTGGCAGACAGTGAAGCACATTCAAGTGGTTCTAAAACGTTTATTCATGCGCATCCTCCGGGAAGAAACCAATAATAGGCTGGTGGAAATAATGGGTATTTTCGTAATTTAAGATTGCATTCTTGCAATGGAGAGTTTGGAGAAAGTGTAGATTAGTAAAATCTATAAAATACAATTAGTGAGATTTGCGCTCCAGCAGTTAAATAAAACAAGTAGTCAAGAACACTTCGGTGACTGGAAAGAGCTTTTTCAAGTCACTCCTCTGCGGATCAGAGGTGAAAATAGATTTAATTTCATACCAGAACTGACATGTGGGTGCATGAACATCCATGCGCATTTTATGTGCCTTATTAGCTAAAGATAGGCCTTAGATGTGTTGATTCTTCATAACTTTAGAATTCATTATAACAGCCACTGGCCGTTTTAAAAGCTTATTAGCCAGAAATATTTCGCTAGACACCATTAAAGTGTTAAACTGACAAATCCTAATGCATAATTCGTTTTGCCTGTGATGGGAGTTGAACGCGGAATCTGTTATTCGCTAGCCTGCGTCTCTAACCACTACGCTATTTAAAAATGGGTAGTCAGTCAGTCAGTCAGTAAGAGACATTCACTCTTCTAAGCCAGCCCGCAATAAAAAGTGTTGATCGTTGTTGCCCTCCCGAGTTTCAAACCTGGGTCGCCCACGTGAAAGGCTGTGTCTTTAACCACTATGCCACAGAGATATACATTTGCCAGGTGTCTGTATAGCTTCTTGACATTATGTAATTTTGTCACGCATTAAAATCACGCCAAGTTTGAATATTTTGTTAGACACCATTAACCATGGTGTTAAACTGAGTAACGTTTCTTATTAAGTTTACCACCACCACAAATAGCATCTATGAACTGTATGACTTTTGCCACTGGCCGTTTTAAAAGATTATTAGCCAGTAATATGTCGCTAGACACTATTAATCATTGTGTTAAACTGACTAACGTTTCTTGCTAAGTATACCTCCATCACAAATAGTATCTATGAACTGTATGGCTTTTGCCACTGGCCGTTTTAACAGCTTATTAACCATTCGTGAATGACATTGATACAATACCTACTGTATCAATATAGGTGATGATAACAGACTTTTCGTCACGTGATAAGACAAGAGAATCGTGTAGTCAGCAACGTTTTTGTCTATCCTGAACAAATCCTAAGACATAATTCGAAAATCCACCAGAAATAGTCGCAGTATAACAGTAAACAGTTTCATTTTAGGCTTCCTATAACGTAGCTACTGAAGGCTGTATCCAGACAAGTTTTTGTCTATCCTGAACAAATCCTCTTTTTCCACTGGCCGTTTTAGCAGCTAATTAGCCATTTGTGAATGACATTGACACAGTATCTATTAATATAGGTGACGATAACAGACTTTTTCGTCAAGTGAAAAGACAATAGAATCTTGTAGCAAACAAGTGTTTGTCTATCCTGAACAAATCTTAATATCCACCAGAACTGCATTATTTTTGGCTTTCTATTACGTAGCTACTGAAGGTTGTAGCTAGCAAAGCTTTTGTCCATCCTGAACAAATCCTGAGGCATAATGTGTTTTGACTGTGACGGGAGCTGAACGCGGGACCTGTTGCTCTGTAGTACGCGTCTCTAACCACTCTGCTATTTAACAAGAGTCAGTCTGTCAGTCAGTCAGTCACTCACCCACTCAGTCAGTCAGTCAGTCAGTCAGTAAGAGATATTCGCTCTTCTAGGCCGGCTCCGCTTATAGGGTCCGACAAAAAGACTTGTGAACAACTGACTAGTTCAGTTTTATCGTTCAATTGAATGATTGTTTCGTTCATTTGAACGGCTGGCAGTGGAGCTCTACCCAACCACGTAATACGCTGTTAGTTTTACGTTCGCAAAGAAAAATAGATCAAGAGAGTAGTATTATAAAGACATGTTTATAACAGATAACACTTGATGGTAGTAGTTGATTCTTGACTGTAATGATAAACACAGATGAAACCATACACCGAGCCTTTGCTTAAGTAGAAAAGACTTGTGAACGTCTTGAAAAGACCAGAGTCAGTAAAAAGACCTTAAACTTCCCATCAGTAATCGCAGGACATCTCAATTTTCAACTTTTAATAAAGAAAAGTTAAATAAGCTTAAAGAGCACAACCAAATAGACTTCTGAAATTGTTTATCTTGTGTGCAAGTGTACAAGAGGGAGTTCTACAAGGAGGTTTCATATCGGGCTGCTTCTATTGGTCTCTCCTAGGATGATGCAAACTGCAAAACCCCTCAAATACACCTTTAACACAGTAATAACTGACAAGAAAGCACATTCAGAAAGACATGCTAGACACTACACACAGGGCCGTTTTTATTTTTTATATATATTTATTTTTTTACAAAGAGCACCAGCGCACCCAAAGTAAAAAAACATATGCTTCTTGGAATAAAGAAAATACATATAGAACAGCAAACTATTTAAGTCTAAAAGCAAAATGGATGTGCTGTAGAGGCCTGACACTAATAGCTCATTCTCACCTGGCTCCGATAATGTCTTTCTTTGCCAGATCAATGCCTGCCACAACCTTGACACGGAGAACTCTGGTTTCATTCTGCAAAGAAAAAATGGAAAACAAATAACATCAATGCATCTCAAAATAAAACACCTGAATTGAATCAAACATCAGCTAAAATGCTCTGATTTGCCAAGATAATATTAGCCCAGATTCTGGATTGGCTAAATAAAAACAAGTCAGAATAAAGGGTTTATATTTGGGGAAAAAAGCTCAATCATTGCTGTTGCTGAGAGCTGCTGAGTGTTCCCAATATTATTTCAGGGCTTGGCAGAGAAGACAGGAGCCAGTCAGTTCAGCAGGAATAGAGGTTTTTCCCACAAGGTTTAAGGAAGTCAAAAGTCCTGCCGGCAATTAAAGTTAGCCTTTCTCTGTCACTGAAGACTGAGATTATCAGCAACTGATAATAAAAATCAAATGACCTAATAGCCTAACCTTCATTTAGTATGATATGCCACTCTTTATAAAGGTTAACTTTTAACCTACAATCATGTTTGAATACAACTCATCACACTGCTCTTTGTGCTCACAGAAGACATTATTTAATACAAACCTAGAATGCTGTTAGCCTTATATGCTCCCCTTTTAAAGACACCCTACTTGTTTTCCTGTTGAAAAGTTGTGAATGCCTTACACCTATTAAATATAGTATAGAGAGAACCAACCAATTTTAAATAAAATGTTTTAATGGCATGAAGCATAAGAACACAGAAAAAATTATTTAGAACACATTTTAGTTATTTAGCAAACCTAAAGTAAGGGAATACATTTTCATACAGCTATAACTGTCAATAAGACAATAAAAACATTGTCTCTTAAGCCAAGAGGGTGGCCCCTAAACACTTTTGGCAAAGACTGTGGACCATGGACCAAAGCCACTGCTATTCACACCACTCTGATCCAGAATTCTTGTTTTCATTACTTAAAAAATGAGAATGGTGTAGTACTTCAAACTAGAAGTATTTACCGTACAACTAATCACAGACGGTCTAATCATAAAAGTAGGTCAAAACAAGCTAGCTCTTAATATTGTTAGGTTATGGGGGATGGTTGACACAGCTCTGCCCTTCAGCTGCTGGCCAAAAAAGGACATTTCACAAAGGCCTATTTTATCCGTTTCCCCTCTGAACCTATTCTCCGCTCTGCCCCACTACATTTCACAAAGGCGTACTTTTTCCCACGCACTGACCATTCATGAACATCTAACTCAGCCTACCTGTGAAAAGTCCATGTCATACTGATGTCCTTGAACAAACTTGCAATATTTGTCCTTGAGAACCTCATATAGGACTACAGTGCAAGCCTTGTTATATCCAACTAGTAAAAGTGAGGTTTAAAGGTTTATATCAATGCTATCCCACGGTTAACACCAAATGAAAGCTAGGCTTGGATGTCCCACCTAGGACAGATGAAGATGGATACACGGGCCGAAAAGGGCATCTCAAAAATATAACTATGAAGAGGGACTGAATTCAAACAACTACCGAACTCAAATTTGGCCAAATTATAACCACAAATGGGTACGATGTAACACACAAAATTGAAAAGCATTTTTCATGTGGGCTCAGTGTTTTTAATGACAACTTAGCCCACAAAACAAAGGCTGTTTAAAGAGTGCCCAGATATTTTATGCTATTAAGTACTCATTTGTGGTTAAATGTTTTCCTTTAATCGATATTTCCCTTAAAGAGCACCTGTGGTTGATTTTGGAAGACACTCCAACTTCCTTTTCTTCATGAAGTAACTGTTGGAAGTTTTGAAGCGTTTTCTCACATACTGTGGCCACAAATACATTTATTTCACTAGACCATAATGTAATTTAGTTATGAGTTAATTCTTTTAATTGAAATGTCCATTAGGCATCTACTTTCTGCTCATGCTGTCGTTTCAGCTTCTAGGCTCTTATTTCACTAAAGATCTGTCCAACGGTTGGGGAGTTTAAGAGTACATTTTTAGATTTTTTTGGTGTTTTTAAAGCTTACATTCGCATGTTCTTGTTTTTCCATCAAAACATCTCATTTTCAAACCATGAGAGAACAGCATCATGTAGACTTGTGGACCCAGGGAGAGCCTGGCCTTATGGGAGAGTAGGGCAGAGAATAATTAAAGTCACCTGTTGTCTTGTCTCTGCCTTATTTAAGCACACTCAGGCTGGAAACCGACAGCTTTGTGATAACTATTTAGAGCAGTTACGAGGGAAAGCAGACGCAACGCATGAAGAAGTAGGCCCTTCATCAGTCGTTATTTCTCAGCGTAAATAATTTAGCTTCGAATAGTTCAGTCTGCTTCGTCTCCCGCATTCAGTGACAGAGACAGAGCAGTATAGCCTAAGTTTGAAACATTTTGAGTAGTATGATTTTTTTCTGCAAAACATAGGTTTCAAAAGTATTTGCAAGCCTACAATCAATATTTTGTGAAGCCTCCCCCCTCCCCTGGAGCCCAAAATATGACTCATTGTTTATGTTGTTTATTTTGCATTCACTTTTGCTAGAATCAATGGAGAGTGAAAATACTGAGTTTACTGTATATCATAAACCAAATGAAGGATTTTCCTTCATATAAAACTCAAAGGGGACCGCCTATGTGTGTGGGCATAGTAAAACAAGTTTGCGCTCATATGTTAAACATTAGCGAAATACTGCAGCGAATGTGACCGTAGGAGGAAACCTATTTCATATTGGCATTGACTGGCAAAAAGACAATTAGATTAGGATATGTACTGTCCCCAAAGACATATATGCAATACACAGTGTACAAATATACAATTAACAAATTTAAGTCACTAACAATATAAATATATGAAAGTGAAGACGCTGGATCAGCACAAGCAGAATAGCCAAGTACAGCTGAAGGAAGTCAAGAGAGGGACATCAATGATGTGGCATCAAGGCAAGGATGGAAAAAAAAGAAGCAAAAAGGCTGTAATATATACAGCACTGGTACGTTTTCAATGCAAGTCAAAAGCACAAGAACATAGTATAACAACAAAAATAGACAACAATATTGACTGTGATTAATTATGGAGCTTGATGAGTCATTTAATATTTTTTGTGATTCCTAGATCTTCTAATAAACATGGTTTTGATGATGAATGGCTAAATGTTTTCAGGTGGCTCAGACAATGAAGAGAGATTGATACGGATCTGTATCTGGAAGCATTGTGGAGCCAATGTGTTTGGGGGCTTAGTAAAACAGCCAAGCAGAAACTATATATGTCTACTAGTCCTGGACAGGCAGAGGAGAATGAAAAAAACATGAGGGGTAAAAACTAGGGGTGTAACGGTACACGTATCCGTACCTTTCGGTACAGGACATTCGGTTCATTACACATTGTGACCCAAATGAATATAGTCTAGTTTTAATCACACACGTAACTTTTTTGTGTGTGAAACTAACATTCTAAACTCAGAGTCCCCCCCCCCCTTTGCTTGCCGGCAGTAGGGAACAGCCAATCAGAAAAAGCAGGTCTGGTACACTTTTCCACTGGTTCCCTTTACAACAGTTCCTATCGTATAATCTTTCCTATAGCAAAATGGATGAAAATGTAATAATTCGTATCATTGGTTGGGAGTACTACTAATTAGCGTTATAATACCAAATGAAATGTCTTCCCGCTATGTCGTCATCAAATACACAAACATTAGCTACATAGCCAGCTCCTACGACACGAGTAGTAGCTACAGCAGCTGGTATATCTCCTATAGAGCAATTCCAATTTTCATTAACCTCATTAGCGTGTATCCTACCTGTGTGGATTGACATCATACTACTACTATGTAGCTGAACTAGCTAGCTAGCTACAGGACCTTGTAAACATGAACTCCCAGCATTGATGAACACAACAAAGTGCACACGCCAACAAGCGGCTAGCGATTACCAAATTTGGCGAAATGCCAAAAAGCACTAAAACATCCCCAGTTAGACTAGCTCTATATAGCTAGCCACCAGGAACCCTAAGCTAACGTTAGCAAGGCTAAGAATAATGTCAAACTCTGAGTTAGTGCTTTTTTTGGAACAGGTAATTTTATTTTTCAGATTATTATTATTATTCGTAACATCATTGTCTATCGGGCATTGGTGCGGAACTGCTTTCTGACCAGTGAGTAACTGCAAAATGCTGTAATTGTTTTTTTACTGAAACAAATCCTACCTAGTGCATGCCTTAACAAGAGCGGCAATGGGTAAAGTTCATAGCTTCGTAATAAATTAAAAGAAATGTTGTCTTTTTCCACTGTACTGAAATCGTATTGAACCGTGACATAAAATTTTCGGTACGTACCGAAAAGTGACTTTTGTGTACCGTTACACCCCTAGTAAAAACCTACATATCATAAAAAAAATATCAAATACATAACATGTTCATATGAAAAGAAAAAATATATTGCTTTTATATTTTGGTTGCTATTAGGGAGGACAATGTAGCGTGCATTAGCTGCTCAAGTGGACATGGATATAATCGTTGTTTTTACAAGTGTGTTGCCAGATATTAAACAAAGTATATCACAGAGGGGCGTCTGGCAGGGTGCAGTGTAGCGGGGGATGGGGTACAACCGTGGCCTAATTTTGAGCTAAGAAAAACCCTGCAAATTGTTGTGAGTAAAACCCTATGAGTAGCTGCAACGTTCTAGCTTGTATGGGTACTTTTGTGGAATTCAATTACCTTACTTCATCATAAAGGAAAGAACATTTTAAATATGATAAAGAATTAAGACTAGATATTTCTGGAAAACAAATTAAATATTGATATTATTTCGCATGATTCTTGACTTACAATATGTGTTTAAATGGCTAGGTATTTTAAGAAAACCTTTCCATTAGGCATTCCACTGCCCACATCTTACAACAACTAAAATCCTTGAATATCCCAGGATATAGCCTAATCAACATACAGTCGTGCTCATATGTTTGCATACCCTGGCAGAAATTGTGAAATTTTGGCATCGATTTTAAAAATGACTGATCATGCAAAAAAAACGGTCTTTTATTTAAGGATAGTGATCATATGAAACCATTTATTATCACATAGTTGTTTGGCTCCTTTTTAAATCAGAATGATAACAGAAATCACACAAATGGCCCTGATCAAAAGTTTACATACCCTTGAATGTTTGGCCTTGTTACAGGCACACAAGGTGAAAATGGCAATTGAAAGGTGAATTTCCCACAACTGTGGCTTTTTAAATTGCAATTAGTGACTGCATATAGTCAATGAGTTTGTTCGCTCTCGCGAGGATACACTGAGCAGGCTTTATACTAAGCCATGGGGAGCAGAGAAGAACTGTCAAAAGACCTGCGTAACAAGGTAATGGAACTTTATAAAGATGGAAAAGGATATAAAAAGATATCCAAAGCCTTGCAAATGCCAGTCAGTACTGTTCAATCACTTATTAAGAAGTGGAATATTCGGGGATCTATTGTTACCAAGCCACGGTCGGGTAGACCAAGAAAGATTTCAGCCAAAACTGCCAGAAGAACTGTTCGGGATACAAAGAAAAACCCACAGGTAATCACAGGAGAAATACAGGCTGCTCTGGAAAAAGACAGTTGTTTCAAGGAGCACTATACGACGATTGTTCAACAAAAATGAGCTGCATGGTAGGGTTGCCAGAAAGAAGCCTTTACTGCGACAATGCCACAAAAAAGCCCAGTTACAATATGCCTGACAACACCTTGACACGCCTCACAGCTTCTGGCACACTGTAATTTGGAGTGACAAGACCAAAAGAGCTTTATGGTCACAACCATAAGCGCTATGTTTGGAGAGGGGTCAACAAGGCCTATCGCAAACAGAATACCATCCCCACTGTGAAGCATGGTGGTGGCTCACTGATGTTTTGGGGGTGTGCGAGCTCTAAAGGCATGGGGAATCTTGTGGAAATTGATGGCAAGATGAATGCAGCATGTTATCAGAAAATACTGGCAGACAATTTGCATTCTTCTGCACGAAAGCTGCACGTGGGAGGCTCTTGGACTTTCCAGTACGAAAATGACCCTAAGCACAAAGCCAAGTTGACCCTCCAGTGGTTCCAGCAGAAAAAGGTGAAGGTTCTGGAGTAGCCATCACAGTCTCCTGACCTTAATATCATCGAGCCGCTTTGGGGAGATCTCAAACGTGCGGTTCATGCAAGACGACCAAAGACTTTGCATGACCTGGAGGCATTTTGCCAAGCTGAATGGGCAGCTACAGTGGACATAAAAAGTCTACACACCCCTGTGAAAATGCCAGGTTTTTGTGATGTAAAAGAATGAGAAAGATAAATCATGTCAGAACTTTTTCCACATTTAATGTGACCTATAATGTGAACAATTCAATTGAAAAACAAACTGAAATCTTCGAGGGGGAAAAATGAAAAATATAAACCTTACAATAACCTGGTTGCATAAATGTGCACACCCTCTTATAACTGGGGATGTGGCTGTGTTCAGAATTAACCAATCACATTCAAACTCATGTTAAATAGAAGTCATTACACACCTGGCATCATTTAAGTAACAAAAACCTGTGATACTGTGTTGATATAATCTGAGTTAGTCCTTTGCCATGTTGATTGTGTGGATAATAGGGGTGCGACAGTACACAAGGGTCACGGTACGGTACGTTTTCAGTGCAGAGGAAAAAAAATTAAAACTGTTATTAAAGATCAGTTTTTAGTTTAATTGGCAAATTTATTTGGCAAAAGTGTTAGTTGCGGCGTAGGTAAATTTTGTCGAGCTGTGGCAACATACAGTTAATGTTTTATCAACAATTCTCTGTCCATCTTTTGTGTAGTCCACTGGGAAGCCAAAATGCTGCCAAACTGGAGATTTAAATGAAGCTGGAGGACTTTGCAATATTGATTCATCACCACCACTTGCCATTGTAGATCTAGCTGTGTTCTGCGTTAGGCTCACTAAGTTGGAAAAGTTACAACAAATGCCTACATTAATTACGACATGTGCAATGACTCTTATTTAATCAGAATAAATATATACAGAATATATTCATATCAATCTGATTTATTGAAGAGAGTCATTCAACATACAGTAGCTATTTATTTATTTTGTATTTAATTTTTCATGTATTTGGGATCTTGTGTGAACCGTGAATAGCACCCGGTACCGTACGCTTATGAATACGTGTACCGTTGCAACCCTAGTGGATAACCAAATTTGCACCCAGTGTTTGTAAGAAGACCCTCTTAATAAAGCAAGAGAGGTAGGAAGCCTCCCAGCCCCCCACGTTTTTCCTACTCGCATATAATTTGCTAGTCAATAGTAAATGGCTACTACACCGCAAGTTGTGATACCTACCGGCTGACAAAAATCAATGGCACTCTCTGCGAGCAAGGTAGCTAATGTTTTCATAATAGCTGACAACAAACCATGTCACTCTATAATTATGATAAGTGCTAGCAATGGGTGTGGGGGGGCAATGTTTGCCCAGCTGTTCCACAAAGTCCCCTCCGCTGCTAAGTGAGTAATGCATAATTATTATGTCCCCTTTCTTATAGACTGTCAGGGCTCAGAATATCTACGAGTCTCCCTAGTAACATTCTAATACAGTCACTCATAACCACCCCACCCACAGCAGTGCCAGAAGAATTCAAAACATTTGTTTTCCATATACACAGGATCCTCAACCGAGCTTCCTTTCGCTCTGAAAACCAGATGTGTTTGTAGACCTACTAGGTTGTTACGTTTAAATTACTCACAACCCCAATTGTTTTGAGTCTCACGTGTAATGAATGTCCACCCATATACTAGCAGAATATTCTTAGAAATATCCCATGAAAAAATTGTAGAGTTGCATTATTGGGTAAAAGTAGGCCTGGTATGTTTTAAGACCAGTTAGTTAATTTAGGTAGTTAATTGCAACTACCATCGTCAAAATAATTTTGGAAATGGCTAAATTAACCTTATCAAAATTGACTGTGCATGCATGTGAAAAATGTATCCTTTTCACTTTGTGTGTAATGGTATAATTGCATGCCTTAGTTGATACTTCCAAAACAAGGGTCTCCAACAAGTTTATTGCCAAACAGTTTTGAAAGTACATGGAATTCATTTCTGTTCCAATGAAAACTCTCAAACAAATCTAAAAAGTTTCACACATTTTAAGCTCGACACTTCAAGCTCTCAACTATCATCTAATCAATGCAACATTTACATTATCCCAAACTTGTATATCATTGTCTTAAAAGCAAAAGTACAGAACCATAGCCCAGTGCATTCTTAATTTCTTTGATAGACAATTAAAGTGTCAAATTAATCTCTTGATCATAGACATGGACTCATTATTTCTATCATGTTGAGAGTGATGAACAGAAAAAAATAACTTAACAACCCTTTGTGTTGTTTATTAACCTTTTTAAACCAGGTTTTATGACACAAAAAGACATATTGCTATACTTTTATGGTACAAGCCAAGGGGTGTGCAGGCAGAAGGTAGCACCACCACAGCTACATTTGCAGGCAGAGTCACAACTCTGACATCTAACAGTATGGACAAGCACACTTTGATGTCTTTTTCTATATTGTAGTATATATACAATACACACAAAAAGTGGACTTCTAATTATTAGCATATTAAATAAAATAAGCTAATGAAAACTGTAACCATTGTCAGTATGGGTAATAAGTATAAAAAAATCAATACACAGTAAGTTGTTCCAGATAAGAGTGACTGTTAAATTACTTAAAAGTAAATGTGTTACGGATATTACTTGAAATAAACAAGCTTCCTATGGAGATTAGCAAAATTCGGGAGATTAGAAAAAAGTCTGTGGGTTTGTCATAGGTCAAAACATTGGATTGCCATTTTGCAGAAAAGGCTTAACAAAAACAATCATGATATAATCATAATATAAAGAATTCGCCTATCCATCTCACTGACAATCTGAATGGGTTTTGCCTAACTCTATAAAAAAAAAGGTATACTGACAATAAAAGAAAAAACTATTTTCTTATGTAAAACCTTGATGAATCTTTTTAAATGTAATGTTTCCAACATTGATAATGGGGAGCATTGTTTCATTTGGAACTACTTTTGAATACTCAGGTTGGCTTCAGTGTTGAAACACCCTACTTTGAACAAAAAACATTTGAATATCTAATATCTTAACATCATCCATCAAAAAGCCTTTTATTTGAATGTTTGTATTAATCATTTGGATTTGTAAGTGTACACTGATGGCTAGTTGCTAATTTGTTCCATATAATGAAATCCATGTTCAACCAAAAGTTGGTCCTCTGCTGTAACTAGCTGCAGGAGTCTTGAGAATGGTAGAATATCAGATTGAAACAAAGTATTGCAATTACTATCCACTTAAACTGGGTCTTCCCAAAAGCGTAGCCTCTGGAAAACAATCACTGCAAAGGTGTATTAATTATGCCAGTTCATTTTAAACAAGTTTCTGCTTAAAAGATAAAGTTCCCTAATAATTAGTGGACATCACGTGACTATAGAATCAAGGGCATGTAGCCCAGGGTACACACCCAAGATAGTCTCAGATGTGGCATTTGTCATGTGGACCTTTTCCTCCAATACACTCCTGCTCTGCAGCACCTCAAATGTATGATGGGAAGTCGCGTCAACACTATTCGCTTCCACTGCGCATTAAAAAACTCCTTCTCTTTGCATCTAAATCCCAGTCTATATAATAGAACTTGAAGGTATACATCACCTGTAAATCGATGTACGTTATACTGCTAGCTACTCACTGCTTTGTGTTTTCTGTACCTAATTAGGATACCACTAGCAACACCATAATACCAAGTATGATGTATGACCAACCCAAAAACAAAGGGATGCAAATGATTTGCATCTTGTGATTTTAAAGAAGTTCTAATGCTCTTGGATTTCAAGCGCTGTAGGCCTAACAGTATCGAGACTGACGGACAATAAGTAATATTTTGCTGTGTTGTACACTACTGTACGGTCGGCAGCTGTAAAGTCGAACGTTATATTACTTTAGCAGCTAGAAAGCTCACGAAGTCACGTGTATTTATTGTTAGTAAACATACCAGCTATATACATTGTACAAATGTAATGTTAACATGAACATCAATAAATTGTGATTCAAGATAAATTATGTAACGTTCATGTTACACTACAGAACTCTTGTTCTGTAGATAGCTAGCTAGCTACTGTACTGTCATCACTGAAAATCGGAATGTCTTGTCTAGAAAACTAGCTAGCTAGTTAGCAACGTTAACTAGACAGCTAACTTATCATAAAGAACGAGAATCTGTCTTCCAGTACTGTACATTTACTAAACATAGCTATCTACACAGACAGTAGACATCACTCGCTAACATTCCTTTCTCGTTTGAGCGGAACAACACACTCCACTGTTAGCCAGCAAGTTAGTTAGCTTATATAGTTTGCACATACTTATATTTTACAAAAAAAACTAGTCGAAATATTGCTTAGATATTCACTTACTTCGTCTTCGGAGAGGCCATATATAGGTTCAAAATTCGTAGCCATATAGCCCGAGGAACTACAAAAACACAGACACTTAGCAAGCTAGCTACCGTTAGCGGGCTAGCCTCAACAATAGCAAAGTGTCCCCTCAATAAATGTGTGGGTTCCTCAGATGATAGATCGAATCTTTTCTTGGAAAGAGCAAGTAAACCTCTTTCTGTAATCCTTTCCAGAGTGATTTTATGTCCAGTCAAAAATAAAATAAATATGAGCGGTATCCTATCATAACAGTATTTAGATTTTTGCTAACAATCCAGTGAATCCAGATGCTTGTTCCAGTTCAAATCAAGCCTTCTTATCTTCTTCGGTTCTGTCCAGCAGCGTAGTGACCGCTGACTTCCTCCTTCTACCAAACACTCCCCACTTCGCGTGATTGAAGACTAATTAAGCCAACCACGCGGATTCTACACCGACGTAAAAAGCTAGCTAGCCAATACAATGTTAAAAAGACGTTGCTAGCTAGACTGGTTTATTGTTTTTTTCAGGTTGTGTTGGTTGTGCAGGTCCCTGGTATTTTCCGTTGAACGACTGTGTGCAATTTTGATCGTCGTATAGCGCCCCGCTGCGACTTGACATAGGCACACCATGTAGTGCAGGCACAGTCAGACATTTTCTTTTGTGTCTAATTTGTACTAGTGAAGGTCTGCTTCGTCAACAAACTATAGAAATGAAGGACTAAAGACTGATTGGAGGCTACATGTCTCTGATCCCAGGTAACATCTATATGTACACTGATCAGCCATAACATTATGACCACCTGCCTAATATTGTGTAGGTCCCCCTTTTGCCGCCAAAACAGCCCTGACCCGTCGTGGCATGGACTCCACTAGACCTCTGAAGGTGTGCTGTGGTATCTGGCACCAAGACGTTAGCAGCAGAACCTTTAAGTCCTGTAAGTTGCGAGTTGGGGCCTCCATGGATCGGACTTGTTTGTCCAGCACATCCCACAGATGCTCGATTGGATTGAGATCTGAGGAACTGAAGCCAAGTCAACACCTTGAACTTGTTGTGTTCCTCAAACCATTCCTGAACCATTTTTGTTTTGTGGCAGGGCACATTATCCTGCTGAAACTATTCAATTAGATGTATGACCAACCCAAAAACAATGGGATGCAAATGATTTGCATCTTGTGGTTTTAAAGAAGTTCTAAAGCTCTTGGATTTCAAGTGCTGTAGGCCTAACATTATTACTTAGGTAGGTGGTATGTGTCAAAGTAACATCCACATGAATGGCAGGACCCAAGGTTTCCCAGCAGAACATTGCCCAAAGCATCACATTGCCTCCGCCGGCTTGCCTTCTTCCCATAGTGAATCCTGGTGCCATGTGTTCTCCAGGTAAGCGACACACATGCAATTGGCCATCCACGTGATGTAAAAGAAAACGTGATTCATCAGAGCAGGCCACCTTCTTCCATTGCTCCGTGGTCCAGTTCTGATGCTCACGTGCCCATTGTTGGCGCTTTTGGCAGTGGACAGGGGTCAGCATGGGCACCCTGACTGATCTGTGACTACGCAGCCCCATACACAACAAACTGCGATGCACTGTGTGGTCTGACACCTTTCTATCAGTACCAGCATTAACTTTTTTAGCAATTTGCACTACAGTAACTCGTCTGTTGAATCGGACCACACGGGCCAGCCTTCGCTCCCCACGTGCATCAATGAGCCTTGGCCCCCCATGACCCTGTCGCCGGTTCACCGCTTTTCCTTTCTTGGACCACTTTTGATAGGTACTGACCACTATAGACCGAGAACACCCCACAAGGGCTGCAGTTTTGGAGATGCTCTGACCCAGTCATCTAGCCATCACAATTTGGCCCTTGTCAAATTCGCTCAGATCCTTACGCTTGCCCATTTTTCCTGCTTCTAACACATCAACTTTGAGGACAGAATGTTCACTTTCTGCCTATTATATCCCACCCACTGACAGGTGCCATGATAACGAAATTATCAATGTTATTTACTTCACCTGTCAGTGGTCATAATTTTATGGCTGATCGGTGTATATATCAGGCACGGCACCAGGAGGGTCTAAGAAAATAGTTGATTTTCATGACTTCAGAGTTATAAGGAAGTTCTCATTTTCAATATATACTGCTCTAAAAAATTAAGGGAACACGTAATCATCACAGTATAACACCAAGTCAATTAAATTTCAGGGATATCAATCTGTCCAGTTAGGAAGCATAAGCGATTGTGAATCAATGTCACCTGTTTCATTGCAAATTAAAGTGACAAGTTCAACATGTGCACTGGAGAGGCAATAGCAAGGCAACCCGCAAAAAGGGAATGGTTTTGCAGGTTGTGGCCACAATTGCTCTCTGCTTATCCTTCCTGGCTTATTCTTCAGTTTTACGTTTTGCTAGTGTCCTTGTAACTAGTAGCCAGTGGCAGTACCTGCAGCCCATTCAGGTTGCACAGGTAGTCCAGCTCCTCCAGGATGGCACATCCATACGTGCCGTCGCAAGAAAGTTTGCTGTGTCTCCCAGTACAGGCTCAAGAGCATTTAGGAGATGCCAGGAGATGGGCCGTTACACGCGAAGAGCTGGACAGGGCCATAAGAAGGGCATCAACCCAGCAGCAGGACCGGTATCTGCTCTTTTTTGCGAGGAGGAACAGGAGGAGCTCTGCCAGAGCCCTACAAAATGACCTCTAGCGAACTACTGGTGTGCATGTTTCTCACCAAACTGTCAAACAGACTCCATGAGGGTGGCCTGATGTCCTCTAGTGGGACCTGTGCTCACAGCCCAGCACCGTGCAGTTTGATTGGCATCAGGGACGTCACTAGAAAATCATGGATGGGGAGGCTAAGCCTCGTTTTGGGGGGTCTGGGCATACTCCCCAAAACATCTTTTCATCATGTATTTTTAGAGTAACAACAGGTGTAAAATCTATCAAAATAAGGTTATTTTTGGTCAAAAAATAACCATCCGCCGTCTCATCAGGAGCATGCCCAGATTTTGTCGGGAGTGCATACAGGCACATGGGGGCCATACACACTACTGAGTCACATTATGAGTTGCCGTGATGAAATTCACGCAAGTTGGAACAGCCTGTGATTTTAATTGTTTACTTTGATTTTTGGTGTGAGTTTGAATCCAGCCCTCAATCGGTTGGTCATTTTAGTTTCAAAGACCGTTGTTACGTCATTTTGTTCTCAACCGATTACACAATGTATAGTAAAGTTTTTGATCTTTAATATATTTCGTTCACCGTGACCCAATGTGTGATTTAAGTGTTCCTGAAATGTTTTTGAGCAGTGTACTAAATTGCTTGATGGGGCTGAACCAGGGCTACGCAGATTTGTGACATGGCTATAACCCCCTTAGCCCTGGTGTACACATACATACGCATACGTGTGTATGTATATACACACATACACATACATACATACATACACACTGCTAAAAAAAGGGATTTAACTTGATATATTACATCAACTAATAGCAAAATTGTTGTAGACATAGTCAATGACAGTAAGTACTATATTAGAAGATTGTTATTCAAAGCCCCAAATTAATTATCACTTGACTATAGACTTTCAGCCATGCTCAGGTGAATTTGGGTTATTGACTG
This sequence comes from Esox masquinongy, assembly GCA_016801175.1. Lineage (NCBI taxonomy): Eukaryota > Metazoa > Chordata > Actinopteri > Esociformes > Esocidae > Esox > Esox masquinongy. The sequence goes on along the minus strand of JACXGI010004477.1, from coordinate 3,617 downwards.
GGCCAGTCAAGACCTTTCCAGTTTTGGCCCTAAACAATTCCTTGTAATCTGTGGCAGTTTGTTTGGGGTCATTGTGCTGCTGCAAGATGAATCAGTTAAATGAGTTTGGAGGCATTATGTTGTATCTGTGCAGACAATAGGATTCTTTACCCAGACTTCATCTTGCTTGCTGAGTTACAATTATCAGTAAAGTTCAAGTAGCAGCCAGTTCCAGTGGCAGCCGTATTTGACTTTTACACAGCCTCTTTTAAGTACAGTTGGGCTAATAAGTTTGCATACCCTGGCAGAAATTGTGAAATTTTGGCACTCATTTTGAAAATATTTTTCTTTAAGGATATGAAGCCATTTATTATCACATAGTTGTTTGGCTCCTTTTTAAATCATAATGATGACAGAAATAACCTAAATGGCCCTGATCAAAAGTTTACATACCCTTGAATGTTTGGCCTTGTTATAGACACAAAAGGAGACACACACAGGTGAAAATGGCAATTAAAGGTGAATTTCCCACACCTGTGGCATTTTAAATTGCAATTAGTGTCTGTGTATAAATAGTCAATGAGTTTGTTAGCTCTCACATGGATACACTGAGCAGGCTAGATACTGAGGCATTGGGAGCAGAAAAGAACTGTCAAAAGACCTGCATAACAAGGTAATGGAACTTTATAAAGATGGAAAAGGATATAAAAAGATGTCCAAAGCCTTGCAAATGCCAGTCAGTACTGTTCAATCACTTATTAAGAGGTGGAAAATTCGGGGATCTCTTGATACCAAGCCAAGGTCAGGTAGACCAAGAAAGATTTCAGCCAAAACTGCCAGAAGAATTTGTTCGGGATACAAAGAAAAACCCACAGGTAACCTCAGGAGAAATACAGGCTGCTCTGGAAAAAGACGGTGTGGTTGTTTCAAGAAGCACAATACGACGATACTTGAACAAAAATGAGCTGCATGGTGGAGTTGCCAGAAAGAAGCCTTTACTTCGCCAATGCCACAAAAATGCCCGGTTACAATATGCCTGACAACACCTTGACACGCCTCACAGCTTCTGGCACACTTATGGTCACAACCATAAGCGCTATGTTTGGAGAGGGGTCAACAAGGCCTAGAGTGAACAGAATACCATCCCCACTGTGAAGCATGGTGGTGGCTCACTGATGTTTTGGGGGTGTGTGAGCTCTAAAGGCACGGGGAATCTTGTGAAAATTGATGGCATGATGAATGCAACATGTTATCAGAAAATACTGGCAGATAATTTGCATTCTTCTGCACGAAAGCTGCACGTGGGAGGCTCTTGGACATTCCAGCATGACAATGACCCTAAGCACAAGGCCAAGTTGACCCTCCAGTGGTTACAGCAGAAAAAGGTGAAGGTTCTGGAGTGGCCATCACAGTCTCCTGACATTAATATCATTGAGCCACTCTGGGGAGATCTCAAATGTGCGGTTCATGCAAGACGACCAAAGACTTTGCATGACCTGGAGGCATTTTGCCAAAATTTGGGGCCTCATAGACAACTATTACAAAAGACTGCACACTATCATTTATGCTAAAGGGGGCAATACCCAGTATTGAGAACTAAGGGTATGCAGACTTTTGAACAGGGGTCAGTTCATTTTTTTCTTTGTTGCCATGTTTTGTTTTATGACTGTTCCATTGTGTTATGACCTACAGTTGAATGTGAATCCCATAAGAAATAAAAGACATGTGTTTTGCCTGCTCACTTGTTTTCTTTACAAATGTTACATATATTACCAATTCTCCAAGGGTATGCAAACTTTTGAGCACAACTGTATGTTTTTGCACCTTACAGTCCAGCCTCAGCAGTTTGGCTGGTGAAGTGTTCTACAGATGGTAGCGGTTAACACAGGCCTACTACCTGGAGTGTCTTCCAGATTTGTCAGACAGTTGGCTTTGCTTGTTCATTATGGTGAGTATTTTTTGGTTATTGACTATCATGTTATTTGCTTGGTCTATCAAGTCGTTTACCAGTATTTTTATCCTCTTCCTAATGTACCAAACAGTTGATTTTGGCATGCCCAATGGTTTGGCCATGTCTCTGTTTTATCTGCCTCATGATGGCCAGCTTGACTTGCATACTCAGTCTTCATGTTGTCAGTCACAAGTAACAGACTCTAGATACAAATGCCATTTGCCATACAAACAGCTGCCTGATTTGAAACAGCTATTAAGCCAATTGTCCTTAATACGTTTGGGCCCCTAAAATGGGCGGGGTGGGGTGTAATGTGTACAAAACATGCTTTCATTTCTAAATAGTTCATGTTATTGTATAATTTCAAATCAAAAGTTCTGGAATACAGAATTCAAATAGAAAATCACTTCAAATTAAAAAAACTCAAATAGAAAAATCCCAAATGAACCCGAAGTTAGACACTCCAGTGGCCACTGTCATGAGGTGGAAGTCTCCTTCTGATTTTTGTCAGCAACACGTTACCATGACGGGCACTCTGAAGAAGCGTGCAGGGCACTGTGGCTGTTTTGGGATTTTCGAAAAGTGATAAAATGTGGCTTAACGGTTAAGGGATGTCAGCTTTATCAGGGAACATAATATCAAAGACACCACTATTTTTATTTTAAAGATGTTTTACTTGGGTGAATGTTGGATGTTTTCATAGAGATCCTGTATTTAAAAATGAACACTTACTGTTAAATGAATACAAGTTACAGATGTCCAATGCATGTACTTGGTTTGTGTTTGGTCGGTGTCAACTAAATGAGCAACAACAACATAAAAAATCAAGACAACAAACAGCAGATATATTAAGATAATATAATCGGCTGCCATCTAAGAATTATTTCAAAAGGGACAGTTTTAGTACTATGGTGGCACTGTACCAAGCAAATTCGTGGAGGGGACTTTGGATCTGTCTTGGTCCTGAGATCCATTAATCCTTACGTAGATACTTCACACCAAGGCCGTAATTAAAATATATACTGAGGGGGACACATCCCCCCAATATTCAAATATGCTCAAAATGTGGTGGATGAAAATTATTTGGTCACGGGTGGAGGGTTTTTGGGCTACTTCTGAACTTCACCGCGGCCGTACAATTTCTGTCTTTATATGCTATATCGTGTGTTTCTGTGCTGTTATAACAGTCAGACGTCAGCTACGGCTTCACATGCATCTATACCGTATCTTAAGTTTGGTTCCCGGGTTGTGGCGGGGGGGGGGGGTCACTTGTAAAATAGTCAATGTTGTGACGACATCACAGAGCTGGTGGATGTTAGAGACCTTGAGCTCCTCCACCTTCTGTTTGAGGATGCCCCACAGATGCTCAATAGGGTTTAGGTCTGGAGACGTGCTTGGCCAGTCCATCACCTTTACCCTCAGCTTCTTTAGCAAGGCAGTGGTCGTCTTGGAGGTGTGTTTGGGGTCATTATCATGTTGGAATACTGGCCTGCGGCCCAGTCTCCGAAGGGAGGGGATCATGCTCTGCTTCAGTATGTCACAGTACATGTTGGCATTCATGGTTCCCTCAATGAACTGTAGCTCCCCAGTGCCGGCAGCACTCATGCAGCCCCAGACCATGACACTCCCACCAACATGCTTGACTGTAGGCAAGACACACTTGTCTTTGTACTCCTCACCTGGTTGC
>JACXGI010004476.1:0-53525 GCA_016801175.1 Esox masquinongy | reverse complement strand
TTTCGTTGGGTGGTTGAACCAAATGAGTGTTTTGATGTTCAAAGCCCCAACATTGACTGGTTCTCAGATTCAGTATTATTTTAGGACACAGAAGAAGACAAATGGCATTTAGGTAGCATAACATGTGCATGAATACATTATATTTCTTTTTTTTTAAATACTTCTTTCGGACATGAAAATGTACAGGTCACATTAACCTACGTGTGTGTGTGTGTGTGTGTGTGTGTGTGTGTGTGTGTGTGTGTGTGTGTGTGTGTGTGTGTGTACAATACCATTAAACTAATGTTTGGAGTCACTTATAAATGTCCTTGTTTTCCATGGAAACATACATAGAAAATATAGCAAAATGAATTGGAAATAGTCATAGAAGAGAGTTATAGAATATTCCTTGTGACAACTTCAAAGGCCTGTGTCTGATTTATTGCTTTTTTGACATTTGAGTTCTTAGGCATGGCTAAATATAGATATTAATGTGACCTTAGAGCCCTAGGGCATAATTAAATATAGATATTAATTTTTATGACCCTATTTATATTTAGAACAGGGACTTAGGATGCCTAAGGGGGGAATTGTTTATGGTCTTTTTGTGCATATGTTTAGATCTTATGACCTTAGGTTACCTAAGGGGGGGTTTGTGTATTAAAATGGACTTATTGTGCATACGTTTTCTGTGCATTGAGTAAAGGATCACGAGTTGGCCAGGGTTCCTACCTCACGTTAGGAAGAGACCAATTTAGGTTTTATAACCTTCTCATGATGCCTAAGGAGAAATTGTGTATGTGTCTGTACATTGACTAAGGGATCACGACTTGCCCCCTTTTTCCCCGGAAGGGGGGTTGACCAGGGATGGTTCCACAGGGTTTCAAGATCTGTATAAAGCGCAGGATTTTAAAGTGTGTGAATAGTGAGAGCAACAATGGCTTCAATATTGAGTGATACACCTGTGGTAGCCCTGACTTATGAAACAGGTTGCAGAATGGAGGATAGAAAAGTGGGAGAATATGAACCAGAAAGCAATGATGCTCCAAAGAAACGTTTCCTCAATTTGTATAGAACTCAAGTGCCGTCCTTTAAACTGTTAACGGATCAGCATGACCTACCAAATGGGAATATGTTGGGCTTTGTGTTTGATTACCCGGCTTCTAAAGTAATGTTGTACAGTTTAGCCATAGGAACTGAATATACAAACGCAACAGTTGGGGTTGAATACCATATCAACGACTGGGAAGTATTTCGTCATGTGGTGTGTCCTGAAATGAAGAAAAGTATGAAAGGCTACACTTGTTATACAAGTATATAGATCAAATGGGAAGGCCTATCAAGTTCCTCAGAGAGAACGCATCAACCGTGCCTCTATGATTGTGCTAAAAAATGAGAGCGGAGCGGAAGTGACCAGGGCTTTTGCTTCTATTTTGAAAGAGAGTGGAATTCCCAAGAAAATCCAAACGGACTCTGGAAAGGAATTCTTTAATCAGTCTTTTAAAAAATTGATGAGTGAACACAACATTATACATTTTGCCATTGGGTCAGATTTAAAAGCATCCGTTATTGAATGATATAACAGGACTTTGAAGGAAAGGATGTGGTGAGATTTTACAGCTCATAATACACGTAGATATGTTGACATGATTCAAGATTTAGTAATGAGTTATAATGATAGCTACCATAAAAGTATATGTATGAAGCCATCAGACGTCACATCCGAGAACACATTTGAAGTCTTTAAAAATCTTTATGGTTGGTTTCCCCTTCGTAGGAAGAAAACGATTGTCTTTAAATTTAAAAAAGGTGACATTATACGTATCTCAAAGTTGCAATGTGTATTTGATAAAAAATACCAGCAGGGCTTCAGCGACGAATTATTTACAGTGACAGAATGTCTACCCCGCATACCACCGGTTTATAGAATAAATGACTATGATGGTGAATCTATAGAGGGTACTTTTTATGAGAAAGAACTTCAAAAGGTTAAGATAACTAAAGACAAGTTGTTTCACGTAGAGGAAATTATGAAACAAAAGAAAATAAATGGAAAAAAGCACGTATTCGTTCGCTTGAAAAACTGGCCTGAAAAGTTTAACAGTTGGGTCTTGGAATCTGAAGTATTAGACACATAAAATCACAAACTCTACAGAAGAGTTATTCACAAGTGATTAGTAGATCATGGAAACCTCCAGATTTGATCTGACACTGCCCAGAAATGCCTCCGGTGGCATATACCCGAATAATCAAAGCTCGAATTTCAGAACTACTTTTGCCAAGCCGATAGAATTGCAAGGGGCCTGGGAAGTAGGTCTCGTTGAGATAATATATCCACATAGATGGGCAAATATCATAAAAATTAGTTTTTCTACAGAAAAGAGTCGAAGCCTCCTGTAGCTATCAAACTTAGAACCGGCTGCTATAAAAACATAGAAGGGGCTGTTTATGAGATGAACCAGGCCTTAAATGAGAAGGTTAAAGGCGTGATTTTAGATTATGACAAAGTTCAAAGGTGAGTGACAATTTTTAGCGAGGAAACCCGTTCCGCCATCATGACTCGTGGAAGTTTAGCCTATGTATTAGGTATGAGTCCTAACAGGTGGCTAGAGGCGAAAGAAAAATTGTCCCCATTGCCCGCAGATATAAATGCTGGATTTTATAACATCTTTGTATATACGGATATTATTTCTTATCCAAGGGCCGGAGACAGTTTTGTGCCACTCCTACATACAGTTCATATAGAGGGAACAGACGGTGATGTCATCACAATTAATTATGCACAGCCACACTATGTACTGGTAGCGAAAAGGTATATTGGAAGCATACAGATTGAGATTAAGACGGATCAGAATAAAAATATAGTATTCGATTGGGGCAGTGACAGTTAAACTCAATTTTCGTCCCATGCATATTTAAAAGATGTTACACAGTCCGCACCTTGACCCTAATCGTTAAAAATCTTACTACGTTGATCAAGTAGGCAATGGGCTTCCGGCCTATTATGGAACCCCTACCATGTACGGTTCAGGGGTGGGCGGTATATTCCGTAATCTATTTAGGATGGTGATCCCGTTCATGAAGAGAGGTTTTAGCATCGCCAAGCCACATTTAAAAAATGCGGCAAAAAATATCGTGAGTGAGGTTATTTCTAAAGCTATGGCCAATCCCGATGCACCAGATCCTGAGCAGAGAGGTTCTGGTGGGCTCATGATGCTGGCTCGCAGACCTAAAAAGAGACCCCCCTTCCTTTTCCTAAAAAGCGCAAGTCAAGGATCAGAATTAAATCAGTAAGTCAGAAGCGAAGTAATGGTAGGAGGTCTGCAAAATGAATACCGGAAAGTATTTTCTAAAAATGTCTCTGTTACACCGCATGTCAGGAGATGCGACAAAGACTGAACTTGATCTTTTTTCAGCCCCCCTGACCCAATTTTCTATAGATAGTGCAAATTATGTCGAGATAATGCCGATTTCGGCCCTGGTAGAGAACGGACCTATAGAATTTTTCATCCCCGGACACAGAGAACAGTATCTAGACTTGAATACCATTATTACACCTAACCCTCAAAGTAACCAAGAAAGATGGTAGTAATATTGCTCTGGATGCCAAGGTAGCTCTCATTAATTATCCTTTGTCTACCATCTTCTCCCAAGTGGATGTGACATTAGGCGATCAACTCATCAGCCAGAGCAGCGCCACCTACCCCTACAGAGCCATTTTGGAGTGTTTACTGAATTACTCTGTAGATACACTGAATAAGCAATTTGCCACGCGGGGTTGTTTAACAAAGATACAGGAGGTGCTATGGAATCCATTGACCCCGCAGCCGTTCCACCCGGTGCAAACAGAGGGCTAATAGCGCGTTCAGGGTACTCTAGAAATTCGCAACATTTTGAACTTTTGGGCCCAATACATCATGACATTTTCTTTCAAGAGCGTTTACTCTTAAATGCCATGGATTTAAGAGTCAAATAAACAAGAACAAAAGATGAATTTTGCCTGATGGCCGCAGCTGACAGGGATTTTAGTCTAAAACTTCTGAGCGCATCGCTTTTTGTGAAAAAAGTCTGTGTCTCCGGCCGTTCGTTTAGGACAATCCCAGGCCTTAATGAAAGGAAATGCCTTGTATCCAATCCAGAGAATAACGATGAAAACATTCAACATACCCCACAGATCTAGATTTTGCAGTCAAGACAATCTGTTTTTGGGTGCGCTCCCCCGCTACATTGTTATCGGATTGGTTGACCATGCAGCCAGTACTGGTTCTCTTGATAAAAACCCCTTTTATTTCCGTAATTTCAATGCAGAGTATGTGGCCATCTGTCAGGACGGACATCAAATTCCCGCTAAGGCCTTCTAGCCAAATTTCAACAACGGTATATGCGTTAGAGAATTTTACAATCTATACCTGGCTATGGGAAGACATTTAAAAGATCTGGCCTTGCCTATTGAGAGAAAGGATTATGCAGTGGGATACACCCTGTACGCTTTCAACCTAGCTCCAGATGAAGACACCACAGGAAGTCTTTCAGTGGTCTCCACCGGTAGCCTACAATTGGAAATGAGGTTCAGAGACCCTTTAGACTGCACAGCCACTATGATTGTATATGCCTGTTCCAATTCCATTTAGGAAATAAACTCCTGAAGGCAATTCATGGTGGATTACTATTAACCAAAAAACAAGATGAATACCCAAGAGACAGAGATTTTTATGCAGAAAATGGTCGGAAAGCAGTTCCGTGGAGTATGGGCGTGTGATGAATTACCTACAGATGTTTGTACGGCTTGCCAGGCCATGTTCATCGTCAATACACATCCGAGGCACCTGCCCGGGGAGCACTGGCTTGCTGTGACTTTAGAAGATGGAAAAATCACAACTTTTTTTGATTCCTATGGATTTCCCCCTGGATTTTCTCATTGTCCCAAATCTATAAAACGATTCTTAATAAAAAATGGAGTTGTGATACATCATAGCAATAAGCAAGTACAGGATTAATTTTCTGCAACCTGTGGTCATCACTGCATTTTCTATCCCTGTCAAAGAGCCAGGGGGCTTTCCTATGAAGATGTTATCTCTCAGTATAGTGAAGATTTAAGAAGAAATTATATCATGTTTGATTGTTTTGTTAGAAAATGTCAAGTGTTTAAATGTATGCCCTTTAAAACCTTATACTCAGTGTGCATGTTCAAGACAAATGTTTAAAGAATGCCATAAATGTTACGTTTTTTAAAAATTTATTTTTATTGAAATAAAATATAATTACATTGTAATTGTAGAGGGTACATTTATTTATTAAAACTTTAGCCAATCTTCTGAATTGCCCAGTTCGAATGAGTGTCGGCCATCTTTAACAGGTGTGTATCTTTTGGAGGGATTTGATTTTAAACTTTATATCTGCTGACGCACCTGATAACTAGGCATTCCAGACAATGGCACATTAAGGGCTGCTATGGTTTCAAGAAAAGGAAGCCAGCCTACAGGTCGCCTGTTTTCGGCTATTTTGTGCGAAGCAGTTACATTTTTGACCAAATCTAACACGTTAGAACCCCTAACTCCTTTACGGACAAACTCGCCCTTGTCATTCCAACCAGATCTTCTTTTTGACCCTTTAATTTTATTCATTATATATTTTAAATTTTTTCGATCACGTGAAGGTATATGTTCCAACATGTCCGTCATCACATCATCTCTCCCTGGAGCAAGGGATTCTGGAACATGTTGCTTTGTGTCTTCTGGCCTATTATTTTCTGGCAGGGAGACGTTCAAATGTCCTGTGTCATTTTTATCTTGTTTCAACAGAGACAAGTACCTTTGTAAGAGTTGTATTTCTTTGCCTTGTCATAAGGGTTAATTCCTTTCATGTTCAATATTTCCTCGAGTCCAGGTCCCTTTCGGCCGTTTGTCTAATATTTTCTGGGCCTTGTTGTTTAAGTTTATCAAGCTGATGTTACGGGCAATAAATACATTTTATTAGACATCACCCCCCACTCCTGGATGAGATTAGACTACTTATTATTGGGATTGCCACACTTAGTAGGGGTAATAAAAATCCACCCGTTTGCTGTATGGCTCGCCTTTTCTTTTTAATACTGATCTTTTTGTCTGCAAATAGCTTGATGGCAGCCTTTTGTCTCTTTAATTTCTTAAATTGTTCCTGACTTAGTGGGATGCACGCCTTGAAAAGGTTCAGAGCAATCTCACAGAGTGTTAAAATAAGATCAGAAGAACAGTGTACCAAGACTGACTTTCGTTCTTTAGGTTTGGCTACGACTAGGGCTCTCAAGAAGGGCAAATGTCTTTTTAAATGTGCAGACATGTCTACTATTTCTTTGGGACGTAAACTGTTGGCCACTCCCACGGAAACAAGCCAGCTCTGAGTCTTAAATGTTCTGGTGTAGAAGCTTTAACATCCACCAATAAATAGGAAAATGTTTTTTTAGTAGCGTCTTGATAACTTTCCAAGAAATAAGATCTCTGGCCGGGGTACATTTACTGAGCCAAAGTATTAATCTGTAGTTTGTCTCTAGGATTTTTTAACAAAACCATGTAATTGGAGTTCAGGCTAATGGTACGGCTATGTTTACCTTGGTGAAACGTTTTGTACCAAATAAAAAACAGAAGTTTCTATGATGAGTATATTGAGTAAAAGCTCTGGCAATTTCAGGATGTTCACTACCTGCAAACAGCATATCATCTAAAACTAGAAGATTATTTCTGTCAGGAGGAAAGAGCTGATCATCATTCAATGATGAAGGGATCCCTTCAAAAAATTTTTTTTTACATACATTTCATCATACATTGCCTGATAGCAACTGTAACACCATACAATTCTATCAAATTTCTGAGTGTTCAGAATTTTCTAAAAATTTTGTTACAAAACAAGTTTTTCCATTGCTGGAAGGTCCTGCCACCAGAGCAGAAAAGGGACATTTTAGACGTGGTTCGAAATCTTCTACAGTATTCATCTTGTCTAATCAAAAGCCAAATGTCAATGTGGTACTGTCTGCTAGCAGTACTCTCTTGTCATACACCACCCAGAATATTTTCATGAGTGGAGCATTTTTTTTTAGATGGAACCCATTTTTATCCCTCACAATTATTTTGTAGGAGGTAAAGATTTCCTCACTAGTTCTGTCTTTTATGAACCCCTCAACCAAACATGTGATCGATTCAAGGTTAAACTTTGGACCGTTTTCATGGTTTTGTGTGATGCCTTTGGCCTTCAAGACTACGCAATCGTTTTTATTCCTAAAACCATAACTCTTGGGACCACAGGATGCCCATTCTGTGATATGATCACCATCTTCAAGCTCATTTGTTAAACCACCCAAATAATTGCTCAGAGGGGGTTTCCATTCATCAGCCTTACTAACATAGACCACAGAGTCTGTGTCATGGTATAGCACGCGCCTCTGTAGCTGGTCCAACAGGTTGTACAATTCAAGACGTCCGTAGGCTGTCGTAAAGGCAGCAATCAATACGTTGACGTTACCGGGGGACCTAAGGTAATTCTTTTTATACCTCCACTGTACCAGAGCAACGTCTTGATTCAAAAATGAAAAATGAGAAATTTCAAAACGGTTTTAAAAAATGAACTCGGTGAATTGTTGGGCCTCTCTAACATGTTTGTTGTCAGCATATTGCTTCTCTGAGCATACTTTCCCCATAAATTGGTAAGAAAATGCTTTGAAACATGTCTCTTTGCCGGATTGACTTGTATTTTTTCAGGATCCAGATGTATGCCTTCTTTGTCATAATAATCCTGAATGTACTTGTCTTTGCTGTCTTGATCAGTGGCTAATGCAGGATAGCCCGAAGCCATCTGCTTGCCTGGCAAGAAAGTCTTGATATACTCTTTAAAAAGAGTATCAGATTTTCAGACAAAATTCCACACTTCATAGATTTTAGCTACAGGGTAGCCTTTAGCAAGGTCCATATTGAATTCCTCCGTGACCCATAGCCCTGTCAGAGCTCTCTCTTCATCAGAATGATCACAGGACAGTTGTTAATTATTCTCATCACTGCACGTACGACAAAGACTAAAGAAAAGCTTCCCATTAGGGCCCCTTGAGGGTAGCACTGGAAGAAGCAAGCCCCGAGGAGGGTATACTGTGGCCTTAATCACTCCGAAATAATTTTGGGGCAAGTCAAAGTCACAATGAATGATTTTAGGATGGCCCAAAGGAAAGTGATATTTACTCATAGCATGAGGGTAAAGGGATGTAAAGTCACTATACTTTATAGTTTCATCCTGTTGGGCTAAACACCTTAAAACCAAAGCATTGGTGCGACCACCAAATAAGGCCTCTCTGGGCTCCAGGGGTTCTGGCATGCCAAAATTGTCTAGAAAAGCTCGAACTTCAGGATCTGATCTTTTCAAGTGGTCCTACTTGTGCTCCCATTATACCACCACTTTCTGTAATCAGCCTGTAAGGATTTGAGCTTATCTTGGAACTCTTGATACATGTCTCCAAAGCTCTTTTGGGCTAAAGGACACTTTTCCTGTGGCAAAAAGCAAGATGTACAACCGTGAAAAAAGCACCTGTTGTACTCAAAAGCTGTCTCAACACCATCAACGACTGCATAGCCATCTACATGATAAGGTCCAAAACTTTTCTCACCTCCCTTCAAGGCATGCTGAATAAAGATGTTTTAGTCTCAGCCATGTACTCTAACCACTGGATTCAGCCACTTGAATAGGTTTTAAACTGCCTCCTGTAGTTATCAGGTGAGAGAATGGCTATAGATTCCTCAATCATAAAATGAGTACGATAGGCCTTCATGCATACTGATGTGATTGTAATACAACTCAGGGGGTCAACACCAGCATCATTGATTACTTCCTCTCTGAACTTGAGACATCCGTCATGCAAAATAGCCACATCATTGTCACAATACATTTCCATCTCTTTATGAAAATCAAAGGTCTCACGACGGACTGTCTCATACCATGTCATAAACTTTTCTAGGTCACGGATTGACATTTGATCAGCCCCATACATTTCAGGACCGGGATAAGGACCAATGTAATTGAGGTTATCCTCAGAAGTGAAAAAGTGAGGAAACCAATCCTTTTTTCCTGAGTTTTGGAAGCCCAAAGCCTCTGGCATTTGAGACAGTTTCATGGGCAAGAAACTTAGGCTATCAATGTATCGCTGATCAAAAGTCTGATCCACAATACACAGCACTTTGCTTCCTTGGATAATAAGAATCGGAGTCATGCCCTGCCTGACCAAGGGGCTCAGAAGAAGGTAGGAATCATAAGCTTGTGAATTGTGGGCAATGAATGTATATTTCCTATATTTGGGCTTTCTAAAGTGTTTAAAAAATTGTACGGCACAATCGGCTCCCTTAGCTGACTATTTTTTGCCCATAACCTTTTCATGAGTGAGTTTCAAATATCCCTTAACGGCACACCAGCGTGAGTTTTTTTCGCGTGATTTCAGTACTCACTCAGAGTTCCAGAATTTGATTATGACGTCACAATACATTTAATCCGCAGCTTCCCAAAAACACCACGCTGCTTACTAGTTATGCATCTAATTTTTTATTTCAATTATATTAGCAAACCTCTACCGGTAGTTACTGTTAAAAATGTATATTGAATAATTATTGACCAATCTTAAAATGCTGTCGTTTTTTTAAAGATCGCGGCGCAAAAGATACTGACACACATCACTTGTTGTATCAATAAAACATACGCTAACTATCAGGCAATAGGTGGTGTGTACAAAATGTATGACAAATAATGAATTCCGATTCTTGCATTTAGTAATGGACAAATACGATCAGTGAAAAAATTGATTTTTGAAGATTACAGTGAGCTTTTTTCTCAAGAGCAATTCTTGATGGGGACAACAAAAGTAGTGCTGTTTTAGTTTGCGCCATCGGTTCGCTACTAGATCTGCCAATTGAGCTATTGTGCGTGAACCCTACCAACATAAAAACAAACTGACTGGATTAACCCCACGTTAGCTACGTGCATTGAGTGCCGTTCAGACGGTTGACATGAACAGTCACCTTGCCAGGTAAGGAACACTACATACATTGCATTGCAAGCTTCTCTCATTGACTCAAATTCAAACGGCTGCAAACACTGGTTGATGTGTTACTGTAGCTAGCTAGCAAACATCAGCTATCCGCTAGCTAACTAAGTGTGACCTGTAATTCAGTGTAGCGATAATGAAGATTGGTGACGGTTATAAATGTGTCTTATTGTATTTAGCGGTAGAAGTAAAAAAAAATGTCTAACATACTTTGTTTGAACTAGTTACTGAAAGTCAGCCACCAGCAACAGACTCCCTCCGATTCCCACACACGCACTATAGTTATATCTGCACGATGTGTCACTGCTGAGCACTGGATCAAACTATTGTGAGGCAAAGGGCGGTGGGTCGCAATCATTTTAAACTTAAAAATGCCCTATTAAGTGTCTATATCCAGCACAAGTGCTTTCATTGCGTGTTATAAATATTATTGAAATTATAGTTATTTTTACAGTGATATATTGGGACAAATCATAGTTTTCCCAGGATGGCAAATCTGTCCGAAAGACTGGCAAACATAAATGACCATCAGGTCTCAGAGTTACTCACCTTTCTTTATCTTTGGTTGATAAAAAAGCATAGCGGCGCTCACAAACGGGGAACGTAACTTCTAGAAAGTTTTTACACAATGGCTGTTTATCAATTCCAAGTATGCTAAGAACGTACTTGCGTCCTTGCGAGAACAGTCTTGCAAGATCGCAAGGACAGAGAACGCGCCTATCTGGATTGAGATGCATGTGTACTTGGCTATTGCGCAATACCCCTCCACTCTATGAGGGCGGTAACCTCCTCGTAGTCCCTGAATAAAATATTAATGTGAATATGAATGGCAGAAGGTTGTATGGAGACTATAGCCATATTCATATGATATATGACATTTGTATATGACATTTTTTTGAAAGTGAAAATCAACTGCAATTCTAAAAATGCTGCCCCTCTCTACCGGTACTGTAATTACTTAACTTAGCTAACGTTAACTAGCCTCTCCACTGCACTGAATAACGTTAGCTCGCTGATCGAAAAGTCGGAGCAAATTTATAAATTAGCCGTTTCCTAAATAAAATAAGCAAATATTCAATGACTACAATGTCCATTTCTCGTATCATTTTTTTCAGATGCTGATTTACAGGTACCGTTTACCTGAAATAAGAAAAGTTAAAACTTATTACAGTTATAGAGTTTTTCCTGCTCTCCTGACATCTTGCAATGACTTCTGGGATATCAGATGCGTTCTCGCTGAACAAGTCACCAACCTACGCATCCTCGATAAAAGAGGCGGATCAAGTACACATCCGGGCATTTTAGTTGCGTTCTTTGGATTGGAACCGTACTTGGGCCATGAAAGATGACGTCAAACGAGTTCACAAGAACACAAGGACGGACAAAAACGCGGATTGATAAATGGCCAATGATTTTTGACCGGTTGTCAGCTCTTCCATGAAATGGTAAGATGCTCTACCGTAGTCGCTAATATCATTCGTATTTGTGTATTATGTTTATTGTAGAAAAAATATAACTGCTAGTGTTGGCTGCCTGTTGGTATGTAAGTAACCCTTCTTGTCCCGATTTGAATGCTTGCTACCTGGTTAATATCATAATGTGGTCTTCAAACAATTACAATGAGGAAATAAAGTTATAAACACTGTTTGAGCTAAAAGTGAGTAAATAAAAGCGCGGTCTGGCCAGCCATTGTTACGTCACTCGTACCTAGACGTTCTAATGGTGCGTTCTAAACAATACATTCTAATCACACCGGTGTGATCGTATGCTTCAGGGACTACTCTAGCCTGATCACACTGGTGTGATCGTACACGTCAAAGGGTTAATGAAACATACATATATAATTTGATAATTTTGACCTTAATCATTTTATTAAGGTCATGTTGTCAATGTCATTGTGATTCTGTGCTGAAATAAGAGCAACAGCGCAGTTAGAATGTTTGATTTCATGGTCAAAATTATCAAATTATATGGTAAAATGCAATAAGACTCCACGGTCTCAAGAACAGTTCAGACAAAACATTAAGATAAATTAATTACAATTGTATTATCAGTGTATCATCATTTTAATGTGTTTTTGGTCTGTACTTGACTACTAAAGTTTTGTAATTATGTTGTGTTTGATGTTTTATATGACCCTAGGAAGAGTATCTGCTGCTTTTGGTAGTACATGACCTCTTCAATTTCTTCACATCTTGATTTGGTTTGGACTTAATTTATTTTTATTTTTTTGCCCTCAATCTATACACAATACCCGGTTTTATACCAATTTATAAAAAATGAGAAACTGGTATATCTCATGTGCATGCACTACCGTTCAAAAGTTTGGGGTCACTTAGAAATTTCCTTTCTGGGGCTTGTGCAGCAAAAGCCCCAGGTTAGTTCTTTGGCATACAGTAATTTGTCTTCTTATCGTTATTCTTTAGAATGCTACTCTTCCTACACGTTCAAGCTAGAAACTTTGTTCAAACTTTAAAACGTGTAGACTCGAGATTAAGTTGCTTTGATTACAACTTTTTGATATATTTTATAATTTTGAAACTATTTCACTTTTATTAAAGTTATAAAACTTAAATGACTTGAATGGGATTACTTCAGAATTCTAAAATGTCCGTTGTTTACACTCCAAAATTCTAATGTTTTTTTAAAAATCACAGTGGTCGCAAACCACCTAATTTAACACCTTTCTGAACTACTTACAGATTGTTTTTTTTAAATTGAGCGTCCTCACAGTTATTCAAATCTCAAAAATAACTAAAAATATTATTCAGAACAAAAGCAATTTAAATATTAGTGTCACCAGAAACTGAATTTGAATTCAGATACTGAAATTGAAATACCCAAAACTGAATTTGTAATGCACACATTGAATAATTGAAATCATAAATTGTACTTGAATTTTATATTTTCAAATTAAATTGGTTGAATATTGCATTCAGTTTTCAAATTCATTTTACTATTTTATTAAAAATTCAAATTCAGTATGTATATATTCAGCTTCAATATAATCAGTATTGCATTCACATTTTTAGATGTATTCAGATTCAGCTAAAAAATTCTGTTTCAAAATTCAGATTCAAAATTTCTTAAACATCTTTGTACTTTGCCTGCCAGGAATAGTAGATGAACAACAATGTCAAACTCTATACCAGCCAGAGAGTCCAAGTCAAGTCTCAAGTCTTTGAGCTAGAGTCCAAGTCAAGTCGCAAGTCTTTGAGCTAGAGTCAATGTCAAGTCTCAAGTTTCTTGTGGTTATAATGAGTGTTGTATTACCTGCTGTGTTCCATCCAGGCTGCTTAGAACACTGCATAGCTATATATAAGGAATTCAAAGTATGTAATATGTTATTATGACTCCTTTATATATTAGAATACAGTATCAGCTTTGATTAGTTGTTTGGTATATAATCAATGTAAAGAGGCTATTGCAATATGACAAAAATCACCAAGAATGTGTTACTTTAAAGTTATTCACTGTATTTTGCCTTGAAACATGAAAATACAGTACAGTACAGACCAAATATTGAGGTACTAAAGAAGAAAAGACTTGCTTGTCTCTTGCTGTATCATAATGACAGACCTTGCCTCCTATTGTGCAGGCCATAAGTACAAATACAGAAAATGTTATACATCACAGTGCCATAATTAACATCCTCTTAATTAGTGCAAATTGAAAAACATCACAATGTAGCTAAATGCAAAACACTATTGCTGACAAACAATGTGAAATATACTGTAAGTTGACAAAAATTTTAACTCACTACAGTTCACTTCCCTATGATAATCATCAGTTATTTGGTATTTACTTAGTGGCTGGATAGCACAACCTTCAAATGCTTAAAATATTTGTGCTTAAACTTTTTATAAATTTTAAACTGAATGTGAACCACCTGACCAATTTATGACATGTAACCTGTTTGCAGCCAACGTTAATAATTAACGTTGTGGCAGCCAGTGGGATGTAAATGATTATGTTAATCGACTACCACAAGTTTGGCAAGCAAACAAACTCTCATTCATCTTTTCATAACATCAAGCGAATGATAGTTGGAGATAACCTCCCGTAGGTCATAGCTAAAGCAAGAAGCAAGCTAACGTTAGATGGCCAATGCTGAGCTAAACATGTTTGCTAACCTATCAAGGTTCCTTTTTGCAGGTGCCTGATAAAATTAGATGTGGTTGAGCCAGAATCCTTTATCTTGATATCACATATTTTGCAGTGAGGGGTTCTTTTGCTTGGCCCTTGTTGTATAAAGTTTTTAAAGTCAAAGCTTATGATGTATGGCACAGCAGCTGCCGGTGCGGTCGACATATTTGTTGTCCTCTCTCACGTGTGGCCGCGCGCAGCAGATACGTTACGTATTACGTAGTATTTACGTGTTACGTAGGTAGGTTATAGGTTACGCAGGGAGGGGAATAACGTTCAGCTCATTAGACATTTCCTAAAAATAAAGATTGTTCACGAGTCCCGCATCTCAAGTCCGAATCGAGTCTGGAGTGTTTTGAGGAAGAGTCTCAAGTCAAGTCTGAAGTCACTATGTGTGCGACTTAAGTGCGACTCAAGTCCAAGTCTCAAAATCTCTGATACCAGCCCATTGCAAAGTACAACACGCTAAGGACACGCTGACCATTTATATGCATTATATGCAATTTGCATATTGTGAGTTGAATGGTTGAAATGTGTTGAGCCCTGTATTGGATAGTCTTAGTTAATTTTCTTGTGAAAATAGGATTAGTTTGAGTTACTTAATGTAATGTTTTTTTTTTTACTGTAGTCAAAAACTAGGTTGATGTACTGTATAGTGTAGGACTAGGCTGGTGTATTGCATATGCATGCGGCAGTCAGAAGACGCAGGCCACAAAAAAGTCTAGGATAAATTAACCAACATCTGAAAGCAGGGTTTGTCCATCTTAATTCCTCTTTTTGTGGAATGATTTGTCTGGCAGTGTCCACTCCCTCCATTGGGATACTCTGCCACTTACCTCATTACTTGACATATGTTTGTCAATAAGGGTGGGGCTCTAACCAGCCCAGTTAGCCTTGCCTAGGAATATCTTTATGTGGTGACACTGTCTCTTGGACCCCCAATGTCAGTCTCAGTATTTATGCTGTAATACTCTATGCGCATGAGGGCTGTGGTCAGTTTCTATGAAGATATTCTTGCTCTAATTTCTCTTTCTGTCAATTGCTCAATCCAGGAGGACCTGAGCCCTAACTTTTGTGTATTGTTATTAAAATGAACAAGTGTAAAGCAATAAGATTTTCTTCCAAAGTAAGTGTTCAACCTTTTGGGAGGAGTAGTGTAAATGGGGCTGTAAGTTAATATTTTGAAATGTTAGTTATGAAAGCCAACTATAATGTAGATTTACTGTTCAGGAGTATGAATTGTTGTCCTGCTGGTCATATGTTTGGAAGTGTTGTTGGCCAAAAAGTGTAGTCTTTTAATCTCCAACTGGCACCATCCCTAAAGACTATGTCCTGTCAAGTTTTCTTCCTGCCTTTTTAGGGAGATTTTTGCCTAGCCATTGTGTGTTAATATCTTGCTATTTGTAACAACTGCATTTTTAAAAGTGACTTTATGTATCATGGAATTTGATACCAAGTGTAGATTTGTTTCTTTTGTACAAAATCAAATCCAACTTAACATATGAGATAATTGTTGATTTAGTACACTAATATACAGCAAAACATGCTTCATCTCGGCTAGAGATTAATATATCAGGTATAGTTGTGCGCAAAAGTTTGCATACCCTTGGAGAATTGGTAATATATGTACCATTTGTAAAGAAAACACAAGTGAGCAGGCAAAACACATGTCTTTTATTTCTTATGAGATTCACATTCAACTGTAGGTCATAACAGAATGGCACAATCATAAAACACAGCATGACAACAAAGAAAAAAATGAACTGACCCCTGTTCAAAAGGGGTCATTGATGCCCCCTTTAGCATCAATGACAGCGTGCAGTTTTTTGTAATAGTTGTATATGGGGCCCTGAATTCATGCAGATTGTATAGCTGCCCATTCGTCTTGGCAAAATGCCTCCAGGTCATGCAAAGTCTTTGGTCGTCTTGCATGAACCGCACATTTGAGATCTCCCCCGAGTGGCTCGATGATATTAAGGTCAGGAGACTGTGATGGCCACTCCAGAACCTTCACCTTTTTCTGCTGTAACCACTGTAGGGTCAACTTGGCCTTGTGCCTTGGGTCATTGTCGTGTTGGAAAGTCCAAGAGCGTCCCATGCGCAGCTTTCGTGCAGAAGAATGCAAATTGTCTGCCAGTATTTTCTGATAACATGCTGTATTCATCTTGCCATGAATTTTCACCAGAATCCCCATGCGCTTAGAGCTCACGCACCCCCAAAACATCAGTGAGCCACCACCATGCTTCACAGTGAGGATGGTATTCTGTTCACTATAGGTCTTTTTGACCCCTCTAAACATAGCGCTTATGGTTGCAACCATAAAGCTCTATTTTGGTCGTCACTCCAAATTACAGTGTGCCAGAAGCTGTGAGGCATGTCAAGGTGTGGTCGGGCATATTGTAACCAGGCTTTTTGGTGGCATTGGCGCAGTAAAGGCTTCTTTCTGGCAACTCAACAATGCAGCTCATTTTGTGTTCAAGTATTGTTGTATTGTGCTCCTTGAAACAACCACACCTTCTTTTTCCAGAGCAGCCTGTATGTCTCCTGAGGTTACCTGTGGGTTTTTCTTTGTATCCTGAACAATTCTTCTGGCAGTTTTGGCTGAAATCTGTCTTGGTCTACCTGACCTTGGCTTGGTATCAAGAGATCCCCGAAATTTCCACTTATTAAAAAGTGATTGAACAGTACTGACTGGCATTTGCAAGGCTTTGGATATCTTTTTTATATCCTTTTCCATCTTTATAAAGTTCCATTACCTTGTTATGCAGGTATTTTGACAGTTCTTTTCTGCTCCCCATGGCTCAGTATCTAACCTGCTCAGTGCATCCACGTGAGAGCTAACAAACTCATTGACTATTGATACACAGACACTAATTGCAATTTAAAATGCCACAGGTGTGGGAAATTCACCTTTAATTGCCATTTTCACCTGTGTGTGTCACCTTGTGTGTCTGTAAGAAGGCCAAACATTGAAGGGTATGTACACTTTTGATCAGGGCTATTTGGGTGATTTCTGTTATCATTATGATTTAAGAAGGAGCCTAACAACTATGTGATAATAAATGGCTTCATATGATCACTGTCCTTAAATAAAAGACACATTTTTTTTGCAAGATCAGTCATATTTTCAAAATCAAAGCCAAAATTTTACAGTTTCTGCCTGGGTATGCAAACTTAGGAGCACAACTGTAAATCTGATCTATTTGTAAATGTAATTGCCATTTTTTACGCTTTGGTAGTATTCACACAAGTATGTGATAATATTTTCCCACTCTTGAAGGTTACAAACTTAAGGTGAAGGAGGAAAACACCCCTGGGAATATGGGACTTGGATGAGTCCATTGGATGGGGGCATATTTAGCTGCTATTTAAAAAGGTGGTTTAGCTTAGCCAGGGTTTTTTGAGGCTGGTGGGTTACTAGTCCTGCCTAGAAAATGGCTATGTTGAGAGTTACTTTACTCTTAATTACTTTACTCTTAACTAAGTAACAATGTTAGATACTCAGAGCGTGTTTGGTAACTGTTAAATTTACTTTCCACTTAGGACTTGTTTGAGGCTCCATTTTGTTTATTTTTACACAGTATGTTTTGTTTTTCCGGTATGCTAGTCTTGTAATGTCATTGTACTTATCACCGTGGTGAAGATCAATTAAAATCATTAATAGAAAATCGAGAAGTTGCATGTGCTGGTCATTGCCTGCTATCTCCCTTAGCTCTCGGCATCCCCACATTATGACATTACATTTAACATTGAGTACAACAAACAATCTAGTAAGATGTTTCACATTAAAATACAATATGTTCAAAACTTTTGTTACGAAATTAGATTTTGTCCTCTGTTTTTAAAATACCTTTTACTATCACTATGCTCATTGTTCTTAATTGATCGTCATAACTGAATATACTGTATGTATTTGACATTGTTTTGTATACTGCAAAGTTCAGAATCACCAAACTAAGGCCACAGATTTGTATGTGACCTTAGTCGGATACAAACCCACAACCTTGGTGTTGGTAGTGTGGGCGATAAAAGACCACTGCATTGCGTATGTACAATACAATACTGTCAAATACAGGACATGGCCATCCATAGTAGTAACCATATAAACCATGTGAACACTGGAAATGTCTTTCATTATGGAGCAGGATAGACAGCAAGGCAGAGGAGGACATCTGATTGTTAGGTGGAAACTGAGCCACTGTGAAGCAGGTCAAGCAAATTCTTAATATGTTTCTCTGTGATCTGGAGCCTTAAAAGTCTGCAAGGGCTCCTGAACGAGAATAGAAGATTGAGGGGTTGTTGACTGGATCCTTTCATTCATACTCAACACCTCCAATCCCTCTAATATCTCATTTGGCAGGTGCAAGTCATTGCACTGAGGAAAGTTCCCTCTTGATTGAAGATAATCCAGCCCAACTGGGCTGTTGTTGATGATAGTTTGTACTCTTTCCTTCAGCCTCATTATGAACTCTAAACTCTGCATTTCCTGCAAATAAAAACAAAGAATGTAAACCTAGACCGACATCAAACTAGTCGGGTACTATACATTACATCAACCTTGGGTATTCACATCCAAATTGGAGGGAGGGTTTAGGAATTACAGCTCTTTATTTTGTAGCCTCCTCTTTTTCAAGGGACCAAAAGCAATTGGACAATTGACTCAAAAGCTGTTTCATGGACAGGTGTGGGCTATTCCTTTGTTATTTCTTAATCAATTAAGCAGGTAAAAGATCTGGAGTTGATACCACGTGTGGCTTTCACATTTGGAAGATGCTATGAACGCACAACATGCGGTCAAAGGAGCTCTGAATGCAGGTGAAACAGGCCATCCTAAGGCTGCAAAAAAAGATTCCATCAGAGAGATAGCAGGAATGTTAGGAGTGGCCAAATTAACAGGTTGGTACATTCTGAGAAAAAAATGAATGCACTGGTGAGCTCTGCAACACAAAAAGGCTTGGACGTCCACGGAAGACAACAGTGGTATATGATCGTAGGATCCTTTTCATGGTAATTACCCCTTTACAACATCCATCCAAGTGAAGAACACTCCGGGAGATAGGCATATCATTATCCAAGTCTACCTACTTAGGCATATCATTATCCAAGTCTACTTCGTCTAAAGAGAAGACTTCACGAGAACAAATACAGAGGGTTCACCACAAGGTGCAAACCATTCATAAGCCTCATGAATACAAAGGTCAGATTAGACTTTGCCATAAACATTAAAAAAAAAGTCAGCCCAGTTCTGGAACAGCATTCTTTGGACAGATGCAACTAAGATCAACCTGTACCAGAATGATGGGAAGAAAAAAGTATGGAGAAGACTTGGAATGGCTCATGATCCAAAGCATTCCACATCATCTGTAAAACACGGTGGAGGTATTGTGATGGCATGGGCATGCATGGCTTCCAATGGCACTGGGTCACTAGTGTTTATTGATGTGACAGAAGACAAAAGCAGCTGGATTAATTCTGAAGTGTATTGGGATATATTGTCTGCTCAAATTCAGCAACATTGATCGGACGGCACTTCACTTTACAGATGAACAATGACCCAAAACATACTGCAAAAGCAAGCCAGGAGTTTTTTTAAGGCAAAGAAGTTGAATATACTGCAATGGCTGTGTCAATCACCTGATCTCAACCTGACTGAGCATGCATTTCACTTGCTCAAGACAAAACCTAAGGCAGAAAGACCCACGAACAAACAACAACTGAAGACAGCTGCAGTAAAGGCCTGGCAAAGCATCACAAAGGAGGAAACCCAGCGTGTGGTGATGTCCATGCATTCCAGACTTTAAGCAGTCATTGCCTGCAAAGGATTCTCGGTAAAGTATTAAAAATGATCATTTTATTCATGATTGTGTTTATTTGTCCAATTATATTTGAGCCCCTGAAATAAGGGGACTGGGTATGAAAATGCATTGAAATACTGTATGTGAGTCTGACACCCTTAATATATTTGTTGCACAATTAAATATACAGTATCTCCCAAAAGGGAGTACACCCCTCACATTTTTGCAAATATTTGATTATATCTTTTCATGTGACAACACTGAAGAAATGACACTGCTACAATGTAAAGTAGTGAGTGTACAGCTTGTATAACAGTGTAAATTTGCTGTCCCCTCAAATTAACTCAACACACAGCCATTAATGTCTAAACCGCTGGCAACAAAAGTGAGTACACCCCTAAGTGAAAATGTCCAAATTGGGCCCAAGTAGCCATTTTCCCTCCCTGGTGTCATGTGACTCATTAGTGTTACAAGGTCTCAGGTGTGAAGGGGAGCAGGTGTGTTAAATTTGGTGTTATCGCTCTCACACTCCCTCATACTGGTCACTGGAAATTCAACATGGCACCTCATGGCAAAGAACTCTCTGAGGATCTGAAAAAAAGAATTGTTGCTCTACATAAAGATGGCCTAGGCTATAAGAAGACTGCCAAGACCCTGAAACTGAGCTGCAGCATGGTGGCCAAGACCATACAGCGGTTTAACAGGACAGGATCCACTCAGAACAGGCCTCGCCATGGTCGACCAAAGAAGTTGAGTGCACGTGCTCAGCGTCATATCCAGAGGTTGTCTTTGGTAAATAGACGTATGAGTGCTGCCAGCATTGCTGCAGAGGTTGAAGGGGTGGGGGGTCAGCCTGTCAGTGCTCAGACCATACGCCGCACACTGCATCAAATTGGTCTGCATTGGCTGTCATCCCAGAAGGAAGTCTCTTCTAAAGATGATGCACAAGAAAGCCAAACAGACAAACAGTTTGCTGAAGACAAGCAGACTAAGGCCATGGATTACTGGAACCATGTCCTGTGGTCTGATGAGACCAAGATTAACTTATTTGGTTCAGATGGTGTCAAGCGTGTGTGGTGGCAACCAGGTAAGGAGTACAAAGACAAGTGTGTCTTGCCTACAGTCAAGCATGGTGGTGGGAGTGTCATGATCTGGGGCTGCATGAGTGCTGCTGGCACTGGGGATCTACAGTTCATTGAGGGAACCATGAATGCCAACATGTACTGTGACATACTGAAACAGAGCATGATCCCCTCCCTTCGGAGACTGGGCCGCAAGGCAGTATTCCAACATGATAACGATCCCAAACACACCTCCAAGACGACCACTGCCTTGCTAATAGAAGCTGAGGGTAAAGGTGATGGACTGGCCAAGCATGTCTCCAGACCTAAACCCCATTGAGCATATGTGGGGCATCCTCAAACGGAAGGTGGAGGAGTGCAAGGTCTCTAACATCCACCAGCTCCGTGATGTCATCATGGAGGAGTGGAAATGGACTCCAGTGGCAACCTGTGAAGCACTGGTGAACTCCATGCCCAAGAGGGTTAAGGCAGTGCTTGAAAATAATGGTGGCCACACAAAATATTGACACATTGGGCCCAATTTGTATATTTTCACTTAGGGGTGTACTCACTTTTGTTGCCAGCGGTTTAGACAGTAATGGCTGTGTGTTGAGTTATTTTGGGGGGACAGCAAATTTACACTGTTATAGAAGCTGTACACTCACTACTTTACATTTTAGCAAAGTGTCATTTCCTCAGTGTTGTCACATGAAAAGATATAATCAAACATTTGCAAAAATGTGAGGGGTGTACTCACTTTTGTGAGATACTGTACATGTCATCATGCACAATCTTTCAAACTTTTAGAATAGTAACCAAATGCACCATACAACCTCCTTGGCTAATTCTAGGCGTAAGACACTGCAAAAGAGTCAATATATCACAAATGATACAAAGTATCAGCAACATTATAGACATCTTTTAAGTTAGCCTACAGCATTGGAAATTCCCCTTACTGAGCTCAGGACCTAATCAATACAACCACAGAAAACCTTTATGATATCACCTCAATGAAAATGCACCGAATCAATATTGCGCTAGTTAGGTCATAATTTTGCTGCAGACTACACACATTTTCATGATGAAAATGCATGAAATTATATACAATCTTATGAAAGCTGTTACGTCTGCTCCCAGTGGCATTGCGGCTCCCCATCCTCTCCGGTGCTCCACCTCGCCGGTGTATTAACCACCGGCAGGAGAGTGATGACAGCAGTGCAGCCCTAGGACGCACATTTTTCCAATCACTGTTTAGTTGTGTTTATATTCTGTTGTTCATGCACCTCACGGATTATTATTTGTTTGTGACTGTGCTGGTGCGCTTTTCTGAAATTACAAACCAAAAGAACTAATATAAAAAGACATTTGAATCATTAGTTTTGTTACTTTTTCCTTTTTGCCTCTGTTACGCTGGTTATACTCGCACCATCACAGAATAATCCATCCACCCCGAGGCACTTTTTCTTTGCATTCTTTTTTGGCTTTTTCCGTTTGTTTTTTTCCAAGTTTTTTTTCCTCCACACCACTCATCCCGGGATGGGTGGTTGTACTGTCTCACCCTACTACAGCACTGATTGATACCAGGGCCGTGGGGTGCTTGATCGATCAGTCCATGGTCACTGCTCTCCGGCTGCCGTTGCGCTGGTTGAGGTCCTCGATGCCCATTCAGGCTTCGGATGGCCGTCCAGTGGGGTCTGAGTCGATTACTCACGTGACTTGCTATCGAGAGAGACTGGAACTGCTGGTCATGATGTTGTCCATACACCCCGTCATCCTGGGTCTTCCATGGCTCCAAAAGCACAACCCCAAAATCGCCTGGAGCAAGCGGAAGACCCTGGGATGGTCGACGGGATGCCAGAAGACCTGCCTGACAGTGACGTGTGGAGCCATGTCTGTGGAGAGCCCTGCGGGCGCCTTCCCAGCAAACACCCCGCCGGAGTAAACAGATCTAAGGGGGGTGTTCTCCACCAAGAAGGCCAGGTGTCTCCCTCCTCACCGCTCCTGGGACTGCGCCACTGACCTCCTGCCAGAGGCTGTGCCCCCAGGAACAAGATCTACCCGTTCTCTGTGGCCGAAACGGACGCTATAAAGACCTACGTCAAGGAGACGCTGGAGCAGGGGCATATCCGCCATTCCACCTACCCTGCTTCAGCCAGCTTTTTCTTTGTGAAAAAGAAGGATGGGGGTCTAAGGCTGTGTATCGACTACAATGGACTCAATGCCATCACCACCAAATACTGGTGCCCGATGCACCTCGTCCCATCGGCCATAGAGCAGCTGAGGGGGGCATGCGTCTTCACGAAGCTGGACCTCCAGAGCACGTACAACCTTGTGCGTGTCCGGGAGGGAGACGAGTGTAAGACAGCATTCAGCGCAGCATCGGGCCACTATGAGTGTTTGGTGATGCCGTACAGGCTAGCCAATGTGCCTGCGGTATTCCAGGCATTCCTGAATGAGGTGTTCTGGGATATGTTGGGGAGGTATGTAGTGGTGTACATAGATGATATTTTGATCGACTCCCCAACATACCCGGATCACATGGCCTGCGTCCGTGTTGCGTTAAAGTGCCTGCAACAGCACCATCTGTTTGCCAGAGGGGAAAAATGCGCTTTCCACACCTCCACTGTCTCCTTCCTAGGATACCACTTTGCCCCGGAGGGCATGAAGATGGAAGAAATGAAGGTGGACGCAGTGAGGTCATAGCCAGTCTCGAAAACCATCAAGGAGCTACAGAGCTTCATTGGATTTGCCAACTTTTCAAAGGCTTCAGCACCATCACAGCGCCGCTCACGTCGTTGTTGAAAGGCCATCCTCAACGCCTCTGCTGGACCCCAGATGCGGAGAAGGCCTTCCTTGACCTGAGGGGCAGGTTCATCACAGCCCCTCTCCTTAAACATCCAGACCCCCTCAAGCCCTTCACGGTCGAGGTAGACACGTCCGAGGTCAGGGTGGGGGCGGTCCTCTCCCAGCAGCACGGGAACCCACCTCAGCTCCACCACTGTGCCTACTATTCCAAGAAACTGTATGCTGCGGAGAGGAAGTAAGGCGTGGGTGGCCAGGAGCTGCTGGCGGTAAAGTTGGCATTAGAGGAGTGGAGACACTGGCTCGAGGGCATCTGGGAGCCGTTCATTGCCGACCACCGGAACCTCGAATACGTCAGGGCAGCGCAGCGCCTCAACCCCTGTCAGGCTCGATGGACGCTTTTCTTTGAGAGCTTCCAGTTCACCCTGACGTACTGCCCCGGTACGAAAAACGTCAGGGTGGACACACTCTCCTGCCTACCCGACCGGGGGACGGAGCTTCCAAAGGACATTCCTATTCTACCCCCCTCATGTGTCATGGGTCCTGTCTTCTGGGACATTGACGTGGATATTCAACGGGCAGGGAGACCCTGCACCAGCAACCTCCCCCTGGACAAGACTTACATGCCTCGGACAGTGTGGGGCCGGTTGGTGACCTGGGTGCGTACCACGCCAGCTACAGGACATCCGGGCAAAAATCGGATCCTGGAGACACTCAGGGCGAAATACTGGTGGCCTGGTATGGTGAGGACTGTGCAACATTACATCATGTCATGCTCTGTGTGCGCTCTGTGTCCGCAAACGGCTCCAGTGGGGAAACTACATCCTCTCCCAGTGCCTCAGCAGCCTTGGTCACACCTGGCGGTGGACTTTGTTACAGACTTGCCACCAGCAGAGGGGAAGAACACCATCGCCGTGGTAATGGACAGATTCTCAAAGATGGTTAGGTTCATTCCACTACCCGGTCTCCCCTCTGCTCTACAGGTCGCTGAGGTGCTGTTCCAGCAGGTGTTCCGGCTGTATGGGCTTCCAGAGGACATCGTGACGGACCGCGGCCCCCAGTTTACATCTCATGTCTGGGAGGCCTTCATGTCCAGGCTGGGGGTGGCGGTCAGCCTCAAATCCGGGTCAGTAACCAAGAAAAGATGCGGAATGCGTCTTTATTCAACAAACACTATTAGCCATTTTCCCATGCTTATTGCCTGGCTACAATTTCCTTCAAAAACTGGTCAAAATACGGTCTAAAATATGTAAATAATTGTATTTTATGTGTTTGACATTGTTAGAAACCAGCCGTTTGTATAGTGGTGAAATAATGATTGCGTACCCGGTCATCAAGGGAGAGAGTAATTAAATTATTTATTGCAGGATTTGATAGTCTATTGTCCATGATGTTACAAACTCGATCTTGCAACTCAATCTCAAAGAAACTTCCGCTCGTCCTCAAATTTATAGACATTGCAGGACAGAATACACAACACAGTACTCTAAGTCCATTGGATGATCACTGTCACGCTTTGACTGAACGTGACTTCCTGTGTACGGATAAACGGATGTTCTTTTGTTATCTAAACATAACAGGCATACATTCACACACTTCTACATATTCAGTATTTTTGCGAGAAACACCACTGGAGGTCATTGAGAACCGCTTATACTTCATGCAACCGCTAGGGGGAACTAACGAGCAAAAATGAGCATGGACGTGTTGATTTACAGATAGCAAGCAAGTTATTTATATAGCACAATTCATACATAGAAGCAATTCAATGTGCTTTATAACAAAAAGAAAAATAGAAAAATGCAATAGAATTAAAACAGATTGTTACATTTACATTGGTTATTCCTCTGATAGCACTGAAAAACAATTGGTAAAACACAGAAAAATAGAAATAGAATAACAACGAAATAATAGTAAAACATTCAATCAAAGAAAGAGAAATATAAAAATACATCATCATAATAAAACATTGAATAAGAAAATAGAAATATTCCATGAGGAATCTATAAAAGCTGTAAGGCAAAACAGTGTTGTTAAGTTTAAGCGCCCAGTCATAGGTGCGTGAAAAGAGAAGGGCTTTTAACCTGGATTTAAAAATGTATATATTTAGGGCACGTCTAAGATCTTCTGGTAGTTTATTCCAATTTTGAGCAGCATAGCTGCTAAACGCAGCTTTGAAATGTTTAGTTTGGAATGTGGGCTCTACAAGCTGACCTGAGTTCAAGGATCTAAGAGCCCTGCTCGGTTTGTTAAATCACCATTCAGTGATTTATAGACTAAAAGCACCACTTTAAAATCTATTCTGTTACTGACTGGAAGCCAGTTAAAAGGCCATTACAGTAGTCAACCCTACTAGAGATTAAAGCATGGATGAGCTTCTCTTGGTCTTTTTGGGACACTAAACCCTTGATTCTGGCTATATTTTTGAGATGATAGAATGCTGTTTTGGAGACCGCTTTGATATGACTGTTAAATGTGAGGTCTGAGTCAATCAGAACACCAAGATCATGCACTTGGTCCCTGGTTTTTAGGGCCCGAGAATCCAGCTCTTTACTAAAACTAGTTATTTTATTTTTGTTGCCAAACACAATAATCTCTGTTTTATCTTGGTTTAATTGTAGACAATTTTGGTTCATACAGGTATTTATGTGCTCTATACAGTGACACAGTGAGTCTATTGAGCTGTTGTCATACGGTTTGAGAGCCATATACAGCTCCGGAAAAAATTAAGAGACCACTGCACCTTTTTCTTTCCTTTCCAAAAAAGTTGAAAAGGAAAGTTTTGAGTGAGGAACTGAAGCGTTCAATTTGCAGTGGTCTCTTAATTTTAACCCCTCTGTTCCTCAACCTTCTGTTCCTCACGCTATTTCTTGGATTTTGGTTAGCCATAATGCTAATGTTTTGGTTAGCTTCCCTAGGTCCATTTACACATTTCATTCCGAGTCAGTGGATCGTACATGTTTTGCAGTGAGTGTTCAGGTGGTGGATTAAGGGTTGATGCTCTATTTGATTTCTTGCTGGATTTGCCTCTGCAGCATACGACGTCAGACCAAGTCCCCGCTGGAGTTGGTGCCTTCGGTCTAGCCCCGGTGCTGTGCCAGTAAGATGTGTCATTGGGGAAGGCTGGTTTGAAAGCCTCTTCGGTTAATCCAGTGGCATTAGCACACGTCCAGGGGAGCATGTCAGCCAGGTCCGTGAGAATGCTCTAGATTTGATGTAATCCCTTGTATACCAATCTGTCTGTCCATTAATGTTTGGTAGCTCGACCCTAGAGTAGCTGCTACAGAGTCAATGAATTGTTCTCTCATGTTTTTCAAGCTGCGTTTTTATCTCATTCAGTCGCTCGCTCTGAAATTGCTCTGATCTGTTCACCAGTTTTGACTGCATTCTGTCAAGCATAGGGAAATCTTTTGAGCTGTCTAGCCTAAGGTTAGCCTGTTGTGCTCTGTTAGCATTAGCATTTGTTGATTCACCTACCGGACAGGACCCATAGTCTGACCCCTAACCCTAAATCTTCCAAGCGGTTGATCTGTTCCTCCTACAGCTGTCTTAGCTACTCCATCATAAAAAATCACTCAAAGATACTAAAGAATTATGCTGAGGTCCTCTTTTAAAAATTACATAAAATTGTAAAAATATGATTAAAACAAATATAGAACAAAAATGAAACAAAGGTAAAAGATTAAAAGAAGATTACAAGAAAATTAAAAAGTAAGAAAAGAAAAAAAAGGCTGGCAAATGGCAGGAAGCAGGAGAGTTGCGTTATGCGACTAACAGGTATGAAAGCAGGAAGCACAAATTCAAAGCAGGAAGTTAAAAGAACTCCTGCAGAATATATGTAATGAATTATTTCTGATAAATTTGAAGTGAAGCATAGGTTTTTTTGATATAGCTTAAGTTTCATGATATATACAGCTGATATAGCTGAAGTATATTTCAGGGGCTTAAGGCTAAAAGCAGCTCCTAACTGATTTAGGAGTAACTCTTAAAAAAAATGGGCATGTCAGTCCATTGCACCATCATTTTTTGACAAGCTGCCAGACATGAAAGAGACTGACAATTAGCTGAACATATCTTGACTAGTCAGTATATCATTCTTGATTTCATGTTTAATCAGTGACACTTAGCCTACATTTTAATTTTAATATCTTTATTTCAATATGGCAACATGACACATTCTTCTACAGTATTGCTATGATGAATTCACTGACAGGGGAAACCCCTCCCCTATCAGCCAATCATTGTGGGCATAGTAAGTAAGCTTGTTCGTGGAACACGACAACATCCAAAGCAATGGGGTCAACCCCGCCCTTTCTTTTAGCTTAAGACTTCTCCCTGTTCTTTAGTAAAAGTTGGTCTTAGCAGCTTTGTGAATAGGTTTTAAGAGGAAACACTTAGCTAGGAACTTTGTGCTGTTTAGGAGTCCTCCTAGTGGTAACATAAAAAGGTTTTGTGAATACGGCCCCAGGTGGTCTTCTTGGTGAATGTCAAGCACAAAGGCTTGTTTGGCTAAGTTTTTGTAGTTCCTTTTAGTTATGAAGTGAGGCTGACATCTCTGACACAACCAGTATGACAATGGTCACTAATATCCAGAGCAAAAACACCATTGGGAACATCAACCTTTGCCCTGTTTGGATTATTGAAACATTGTTTGGGAATGTGATACTTCCTTTGTGTAATAAGTACAGGAAAAAAGGTTGCTGTTGATGGAATTTCCACAAACCTATGCATGTGAAATAAACTAGTTAATAGAAGTTAACTCTAATAGGGCTTAACTCTTAAGATCTGTAACATATCTGTAACATATAGTTGCAAAGATGGGAACCTGCCAGACGTACTGCCATTTCTGCAGGGCTCTATCAATCAGGTATTTACAGTAGAGTGGCTAGACAGAAGCCACTCATGAGCAAAAGGCATATGACATGCCGCCTATGAGAGCGAATGAAAATTAAATGAAAAATATTGAAATATTCTCTGGTCTGATTAGGCCAAAATCAAACTATTAGGCCTAAAGCAAGCACTACATCTGGCAAAAACAAGGTAGAACTCATCACCTGGCATATACCATCCCTACGCAGGGGCGTGTACAGAAGGTGGCCTAATCTAATTGGTCACCCCAGGTGCCACCCCAAAATCTCTGTGATCTGACTGGCCATTACTCAAGTAGATCAACTCAATAGTGCAGGCCCATTGGCCATTGCGCAACATATGGCGCTTTTCCACTGCATGGTACCGGCTCTACTAAACTCGCCTCGCCTCTACCCGCTTTTGAAGCATTTCCACTCCATGGTACCAGCTCGTCTCAGCTCGGCTTTTTTGCTTTTCTACTGGCCAAAATTTGGGATAGTACCTGGTACCAGATACTTTTTTTAGTACCTGCTTCGTCAAGGTTCCAACCGAGCTGAGGCGATGCCAAAAGGTAACGTGAAAACACGGAAGACTTCTGATTGGACAAGACTGACTCAAAGCATGTTAGCCGTCCAGTGTCAGAGAATGTTTTTATAACGAGAACGGCGCCTCTTTGCGCGTCTGTGCCAGAAGTCCTTGCATTGAAATGGGTTAATTTCAGTGCCAGTGCATAGGACCAGTCTCGTAATTTAAGCGATCGTATTTTTCCCAAAACTCCTCTCAGTTTGCACCTACGCACTGGTGTTGAAATCAACTCTTTATCCCCATGAGACACACAAGACGCACTGTTTTTGTAACCTACAAAAAGACCTTGTCTTTTTCCTCCTCTGGGTTTTTCTATAGGCTAACTGGCAAAAGTAGTAATGTCAAGCCAAACAGAAGCAGCTTTCTAACCATTTTTGCAGTCTGCAATGTATTAAGACCAAAGTTACTGCTCACACGTGCTTCCTCGCTACTACCAGTATAAACGCTGCCTTGTGTAGCCTACAGTAGGTTACTCTTGAGTCAATCAGCGTGGTATTATAGCCGGCAATTAAAGCAATTATTTATACCTTTTAATCAAGATGGAGGGGTTATGAAGGTTGTTTTAAATGTGTTGGCGTTAAGTGTATACGCTTAAATCTAACAGCACATTGCAGTTACGTCATCTTTTATACTGCAGGGCGATAATTCTATTCTACTTTTTCACTGTTTTTCAAACAGGGTCTGTGACCATGTTATCCAGATTTAGTTTACTTTTGATTTGTCACGTTAAAAGCTTGTCAATTTAAAAGAAAATTGATGGAGTTCATTCAATACATTTTTCTGTCCACTGCAGGGTTTACGTTAGTTGGCAAATGCTGTCTTGTCGCTGGTATTAAGTGTACGATATCTCCATTGTTGTTCCCGTGTGTGTCGTGTTGGAGGTGGAGTCATAGCAGTTTTCCTGTGATGTCACTATGGGCGGGTACAGGGTACTATCTGCAGTGGAAAACCAACCGAGGCGAGCTGTGTAGAGCCAAGTCGAGCCGGTACCATGCAGTGGAAAAGCACCATAAGTAAGAGCTAAACTGATGTCAGTATTATACCTTTCTCAAGTAGCATTCGGAACGGTTAATCCGATTCCGGTACAGCCACCTTCTACACATGCAGTGCGTCCCTGGATGTTTGGTAGCGACAGCGTCTAATTTTGAAACTAGACTGATCAACAAACACCAGCGAACCGGTCAAACTGAACAGGTTGGTTGTTATGTTTTACCTGACTGGACTGGATTACTTTTCACCTTAACCTTTAGCTGTACATTGTCATGTTGGTGTTTTAACTAATAATGATAACCAGCAGACTTAATGTTTACTTTGCAACTCGTTTGGCATGATCATAGTTTTTCAGAAATAAAACGTGTTGCCTCTATGGTGCTAACGGTAACAATACATAGCAAAGCAATTTTAGCTAGCTCGCTGCAGTACACTAATGTTATTGAGTTACCTCAGGTTAGTTAACCAGCTGTATAGCTAGTTTTGAGTTGGGCACTGGATAAACCAAGGCAACTATAGCTTGTCTTCCCTCGTAGAATAAGCCAACCTGGAATACAGTACTTTAACAATATTAAATGTTAAACACCACATTAAACACAACCAATTCTTTAGTTGACATGTTTTAGTTAAGCAAAATATAAGTCTTAGCTCTAAACACAGCTATTGCTGTCATCATAACAGTTTCTATTTTGGTCTTAAGGCACTTTTTCTGGGAGTGTCCATCGAGATGGTACAATCTTTCCAACACAGACTGCTGTGGAATTTGTAGGCAAAGGAACATTTACCTTTTCCCATTTTTGTTGTTTTCATCTTACCTTTCAAAATTTTAACACTAACTTGAATACAATATGTTCACCTACTGTACACCTACTTGTGTCCTAGAAACGGATTGCATTTTTGTCTTTAGATGCTTTACGGAGGAGTGACCAGCAACATGCAGAAGATGAGAACGGGAACCCTTTATCAGGGCTTGCACAACAGTTAGGGGGTGACTGTGAAAGGGAGCCTCTTACACTTGAAAACAATCTCACATCACCCAATGCCATATCTAGACCATACCTTGTTTTTGATAATGCTTGCATTCAATTCTACATTACAAACAATGAACCTAATAGTCAAATTACCAAACACATTCTCTATACTCCACCCAACACAACCACTTTCCCTGCTGGTGTTCTAAAGCCTATAAGCTCAACCTGGCTTGTACTTTACTAATCTTGATAATGGATCATTTGCAGATATTTCTCAATCCAGAGCATTGGGCCCAGTGCAGCCATATTTAAAGGTATTTCCAAGAACTATGCAAGGTAACAGGAAGAGGGCATTCAATGACGCTTGGTACAACTATAATCCATGGCTTGAATACTCCCAAAGCCAGAACTCACCCATAACTTCCTGTTTTCAAAGGAATGGTGCATACATAAAAACAGGGTCTGAAGTACTTCTCTTGACACGTAGCCTACAATATGCAAAAGTCTTAGGCACATGTACTTTAAGAAAATACAAATAATTCTCTGTAACACTATTTATATCACCAGTCAAATGTAGACACATTTTCCCAATCATTTGAATGGGTAAATGTGTCTAAACTTTTCACTGTTACTGTATTTATAGATGAACAATGTCTGGTCAATTACTTTTCTATTTTTTGTATTTCGTTTGCATTTAAATTGCCTGACAACTGTTTACTACCTAATTCAGTCTGAAAATTATATTATTTGGCTAGATTTAGAGGGTTGGGTAGCCTGGCAGTTGTTGGAACCACATTTGTCATCAATATACAAAGTGGTTGGTTCATGGAAGTTATTTTATTTGCAGGTTTTATTTCAGCTTGCACTTAGAAACCTAAAAACCTATGAGCAGACTAGACTTTGATTATTACAGTTTTTACATGTATTTAAAACAGTGACACTAATAAATACTTTGCTGATGCTATTATCATAATATCTAAGGATAAACCTAAAAAAAAGGCAAGCTGACCTGCAAAGAGATGTAAGCAACACTTACCAGTAGGAAAATGGTCGTTGTAACATCTGGCCATTAGTGCAGATCGGGAATAGATCTGCTTGAATGCAGTGATTATCAAATCTCTCTTGGGGACCCACATCACATTTGTTAGATGTTTTCCAGAGCTAAGGTACCTCTATCAACTTGTCAACAAATTGGCTGCTTGATTCAGGTGAGCTAATTCAGGGTAACAACAACATTTTGAGACACAAGGAAAGATTTGAGTACCACTGACTTAATGCAACATTCCTTTCATACAATTATGATGGGTGGTAAGTAGAATGTTGCATCTTGAGTAATCTTGAAATAGCTTAGTTGATAGTGATAACTCTTTCAAGTGAACTGACACGGTACAGTATATGATACAACGATATACAGTCCTTGAATGCAAACCCTAGCAATACATTTGGAATTGTTTCATTTGAACAGGGAATGGATCAAATTGTATGCTGAATCCTTCGATGTGTTGAATTATGACAATTGTAAAGAAAAAAAAATATTAGGGTTTAAAGTCTTTTGGCCCCCCCTAAACGGGGTCTGTGCTCCACCTTCGCCACCACAGTCAAAATGTTCTGGAAACACCCTTGTCCCTGTGGTAAAGCGTGGTGGTGGGATCATCTTACTATGGGGATGCTTCTTGGCAGCAGCGACTGGGACACTGGTCAGGATTGAGGGAAGGATGATCGGAAATTCATCTTTCAGCACGACTACGACTGGAAGCACAGCCAAGACAATGCTTGGACCACTGCCAAAGTCGCTTATACAAAGTACTTAATAAAGTGTCTGAATGCTTATGTAAATTAGATTTTTCTGTTATTAATTTTCAAAGAAATGTGTCAGAAATTTCTGAAAAAGTATTTTGAATATTTCATTATGCGTTGGTATTTGTAGATTGATAGCACATTTTTTAAAATCTACTATACATTCAGTCTGTAGCACTACAACATGTGGAAAGCAGTCTTAATACTTTCCTAAAGCGCTATAACTTAATAGATCACATTTTATGAGGGGTGGTCTATTAATTTAGCTTTTTTTAACACCTGAAACAGCTTTTTCCTGATGTGTTTATCTTGATGATGATGTCAACATTTTATATATTTTTGCAGAGCTTTTCTAAACCCACCGCTATCAGCTTTTATCATTATAATTAATAATGTAATTATTAATCAATGATTGACACTGATAATTAAATACATTTTATTCTTTGGATTGTAGTTCAACTGCCATATTGTTATATACACACAAGCTACCTTTTCTTATTTTGCCATCTTAGCGATCACCGTCTTGATCCC
This sequence comes from Esox masquinongy, assembly GCA_016801175.1. Classification (NCBI taxonomy): domain Eukaryota; kingdom Metazoa; phylum Chordata; class Actinopteri; order Esociformes; family Esocidae; genus Esox; species Esox masquinongy. The sequence continues at coordinate 19,972 of JACXGI010004476.1, read as the reverse complement.
CCTCGACCTGTCAAACTTGTAGCTTTTGTCTTCACAGTTGAAACTGAGACTTGCTTACCTCAATCAGCATTATGCTGTGCTAGAAGCTGTTGTCCTGTGAGATGCCTGTCGCGCAAGCTGGTGACTCTCAAAACCGTCTTCTGATTCTGTTGTGGCTTTGGGTCTGTCAGAACTCTTTCTGTTTCCTCCAGTTTCCAAGTGCCTTTTAATGATGTAGGATACCATAATCACTGACACCTTGGCTTCCTTTGCGATTTATCTAAAGAAAAGTCCTACACTATTAAACATTTTAATGGTCTGTCTGTCTTTGAGAGTTGCCTTTTTCTCACCATTATGATAGGGATGAACTACATCCTGCAGTACAATACTGTCCAAATAATGCTTAAGAGGGTGTAATGACACAGTCTGTTCCAACACTGCTTTCATACAGACAGAGGGTAATCAACAATCAACTTAATTTTCTTCCATTGCTGCAGAACAGCTGTAAGTTTTTAACCAATTACTTGTTCCCTGAAAAACGCCTTTTTTAAGTCTGAAATATAAATTCTTTTTCAGTTCATCTCTTGCAGATTACAGTTTCCCTTTGTACCATTTCAGGTAATTCACTGGACTTGAACTGCTTGCATTTCAATAAAAACTAGAGTGTATATAAGAAATACCCACAAATAATATAATGTTTCCAAAAAAGTTGGGACACTGCGTAAAATGCTAATAAAAACAGAATGCAATGATGTGCAAATCATTTATCTCTATATGTAATTGAAAAAGAACATAGACAAAATATCTAATGTTGAACCTGAGAAATGTTATTGTTTTTTTTTTTTAAAACACGCCCATTTTGAATTTGATTCCAGCAACGTCTCAAATAAGTTGGGACGGGCATACTTACCACTGTGTTGCAGCACATCTTCTGTTAACAATACTCTGTAAGCGTTTGGGAACTGAGGAGAAAGTGAAATGTATTCCCATTCTTGCTTGAACTATGTGCTCACTGATAAGAGGCCGGATGGTCCCTCTTCTCATTAGTCCGGAGGACGCGGCATCCATGACTCCCAAAAATAATTTCAAATTCAGATTTTTAGACCACAGGAGAGTTTTCCACTTCACCTCAGTCCATCTCAAATGAGAGAAGGCAGCGGCGGTTCTGGATCTTTTTTATGTATGGTTTCTTCTTTGCATGGTAGAGTTTTAACTTGCATTTGTGGATGAAACGACATAATGTGTTCACAGAATGATTTTCAGAAGTGTTCCTGAGCCCATGCAGTGATTTCCACTACATAATTGTCTCTGTTTTAAATGCAGTGGGCCCGTCTGAGGGCCCGAAGTTCACGGCCATCCAATATTGGTTTTCGGCCTTGTCCCTTGCATACAGAGATTTCTCTGGATTCTTTGAATCTTTTAATGATGTTATGTACCGTAGATGATGAGATCCCCAAACTTTTTGCAGTTTTACATTGAGAAACGTTATTCTTAAATTGAAGTTAAAAGTGGTGAACCTCTCCCCATCCTCACTTCTGACAGACCCATCCTCTCTGGAATGATCTTTAAAAACCCAATACATCTTTCCATCCAAAGAACACCAGTAAAGCATGGCAGTGGCAGCATCCAGTTATGGGGGTCTTTCTTTTCAGGAGGGACTGGAACAATTGTCAGGACAGAAGGGAAAATGGACAGTGCAAAAAACTGACATATTCTGGGGGGGGACCAGCAGCCCATTGCCAGGAAGTTGAAAATGGGAATATGTTTCAAGGTTCAACATAACAATGACCCAAAGCACACTGCCAAAGCAATTGTACAATGGCTGAAGGACAAGAAGGTGAAAGTGCTTGGGTTGCCTAATCAGAGGCCCAATCTATATCCCATCGAGAATCTGTGGAATTACTAGAAGAGTGCAGTCCATAAGTGGTCACCATGCAATTTGACTGAGCTTGAACAATTCTGAATGGAAGAATAGGCAATAGTTGCACAGTCTAAGAGTGCAAAGTTAGTAGAAATGTATTCAAGAGATTCATGGCTATAATCCAAGCTCAGGGGGGGTGTTAACTTATCCAAATAAGCTATTTTACAGAATTTGTTCCCACTTAAATATTGTGGGTTACTGTGTGTAAATAAAGCCAGAAAACCTCAGATGTGTTTTCATTTCAGGCTGAAAGGCAAGAAAAAGAGAACATTTTAAAAGCAGGTGGTGAGTTTCTATACCCACTGTATAAGTAAATATGCAGAAAATGTAATGCACCTATAGTAATATCACAATACTTTAACAGTCTATCCTCATTGGTTGTTGCTTTTGTGAAGTTACTAAGCATGCCTTTCTGCATCTTTTTTAACATCTGGGTAAACGTTTGAACTTAATAAGTCCTATTCAGTGTAGTTACCTTGCCATAAAACATGCATTACCAAACTCAAATGTGATTGATAGCCTGAAATGGTGTCTTGATAGCTCATTATGAGGAAGGGAGATTAGCAGCCATTCATGAACATTTAACTGGCTAATGCCAGCTTCATAAAATTGCTAACTATATACATCTGACAAACAACATACCACTTCCATTTTATTAATCAGATCTGTGTGTGTGTGTGTGTGTGTGTGTGTGTGTGTGTGTGCGTGCGTGCGCGTGTGTGTGCACGTGTGTGTCACCAAAAATGTTTCCTTAAAGTCTGAAAAGATAAAGATAACAAATGTTATGTCTACTTAAGGAGGTGGTCTTGTCTACTTAGTTCATTGAAACAGAAACAAATACTTGGAGGAGAGATTTCTGATGAAATCGATAGTTACTGGGAATGAAACTCCAGTTATATGAGTGGAGCGGAGCCCCCTAGAGGGGCTTTGCTCCTAGTGGTTTACCCCGCCACGTATGCGGCCATCACTGAAAGTTAAAATGCACTATGGCTCAGCCAATCAGGGCACACCTGCCCCTATATAACTGAGTGAACCCTAGACTCGGCCTCCCGAAACATTTCTTCAGCAAGAAAAATTAAGGGGCCGGCAGGGGACAAAGTCTAGGGGGCTCCGCTCCACTCATATAACTGGAGTTACATTCCCAGTAACTATCGTTATATGTCGTGGAGCTCTGCCCCCTAGAGGGGCTTTGCTCCTAATGGTTTACGGCGGAGCCAGCGATGCCCAAGATGTACTCCCTGTCGGTCCCAAAATCTAACAGGTCCCAACAAGGCACGTACGGGTCTACAGTCTTGTGTTGCATTGCAACCGAAAATGAGTCCCAGCCCAATTCAAAAAATATTGGGGCGGGGCGAATAGAAAGACCCACACACATCCTCTAAGCATAGAGGGTGGAGGTCCAAAATCACAGGAGCAGGCCAGAGCCTGTGCTGGGTCATCAGAGCAGATCTGGTGACAGTCTGCCACGAGCTCCTCACAATAAAGGAGATAAGAACAGCCCGCACACAGTGTCAGCATCACCTAGAAAATGGGGGCTCTTATCGGAGAAGGTCACGCGATGGTGACAACCTCGCACATAGTTTCCAAAAACAAATAAATGGAAAAGCCTCATCGGGAGTTGAACTACAACTGGGAGGTATGAGCACTAACCACTAGACCAACAAAGGAAGTATTACATTGAACTATTTTCGCGGGGTTAAAAGATATGCCCACCTATATCAAAGTGCATTGGTAACGTTCCTGAGAACGGCGTGTGCTAGAGAGGTGGCAGTAATGTCCATTAAGTAAAAACTAATGAACGGAGAGGGCGGTGACCACAACGCGGCATTACAGATGTCCTCTACTCTGACCCCATTGAAGAGAGCAGAGGACACCGCGACACCTTGCGTAGAATGAGCGCGAATCCCAATGGGAGCGCGCAATCCAGACACCTCGTAGGCCAAAGCGATACATTCGCATAACCAATGAGACAGCTTCTGTTTCGAAAGTGGTCGACCCATTGTCGAAGCACCATAACACATGAACAGCTGTGGAGACAGTCTGATCGTTCTGGTACGCTCTACATACTGTGCTACTGCTCGGACAGGGCACAGATTATGCAGATGTCTGTCCTCCTTGTTCCCGTGCGGGGGAGGAAAGAAAGCATGCAGCTCAATCACACGGGATCTATAAGAACTCGTAATGATTTTGGGTACGAAAGTAGGATTCGGCCTCAGCACCATCCGGCTTAAGTCACCATTGATGAATAAGCATTCGGGGCGTGTCGAGAGAGCACAGCGATCACTAGCAGAGCACAAAGCCAGCAACATCGCCGTCTTAATAGACAGGAGTTTCAAAGGAATCTGTCGCAGTGGCTCAAAAGGCGGCTCATAGAGCGCTTTCAAAACCCTGGACAGCTCCCACTGAGGCGCGCTCGCTCTTACAACAGGTCTCAGTCTTTGTGTCCCAATCAGGAAACGTTTGACCAAAGGGTGGCTGAACACAGTCCTGCCACCCAGACCCTCGTGACCAGCAGACATCGCGGACGCATAACCTTTCACGGTAGAGGGCGATCTCTGCATATTGAACAGATACTGTAAAAAAGTAGTATCTTTTCCACTGTGCAGCAGATCTGATCCGTATCCGATCCGGCACACCAACACACGAACATGGCCCACCTATTCGCATAGAGCTTACAAGTCGAGCTGGCCCTTGCACCCTGAATGGTGTGGATCACAGCATGTGACAGCCCCCTGCGAATAAGCCTGTCCCTCTCAGGAGCCAGGCCTTCAGTGGTCCGTTTATCATTGGCGATCGCCCCCCTCACCTGAGAAAGAGCATCTCTGCGATGAGGAATCGACCACGGGTCTGCCACCAATAGTTGAATCAGTTCCGGATACCACACCGCCCCCGGGCGATCCGGGGTGATGAGGATCACATTCAATCGATCCGTAATAACCCGTGCCAGCAGACGTGCCAGACACGCCTGTGGGGGGAAAGCATAAAGGAGATCCTGCGGCCACGGGCGATGTGTAAACGCGTCCTTGCCCAACGGAGGATTGTCCTGCGGATTGAGGGAGAACCAAAGACGACACTGCGCGTTCTCTGTCATTGCAAAAAGGTCCGCTTGCGCCACCCCAAATCTCCTCCAAATTAGGGAGACGATTTCGGGATGAAGTTGTCGTCTCGAGGACCCCCTTGTGACATCAGATCTGCATCCACATTCAGGCTGCCCGGGACGTCGACTGCCGACAGGGAATGCAGATGGCTGTGAGCCCACAGCCACAATCGCATCGCTGCCTGGTGGAGTGAGGGAGATCAAACTCCGCCCTGGTGATTGATGTAAGCCACTGTGGCGCGGTTGTCCGAACGGATCAGGACATCCCTGCCCTGTAGAATTGAAGCAAAGTGGACCAGTAGAACCATCTCGAGTTCCAATAGGTTGATGTGGCGATTGCTGTGTGGCCACAGGCCTCTCACAGCTTGACCCTGGCACACCCCCCCCAGCCAGTCAACGATGCGTCCGTGAAAACCTGAGTGAACAAACTCACTCTGCCCATCGGTACGCCTCGATATATTACGTCCGGATCTCTCCAATAGGCCAAGTCCCTTTCCAGGGCACGTGGGACCCCCAGGAGACGCCGACGGTGACGCACCGGGTCTACACGTTGTAGAGCGAACCAACGCTGTAGGGTGCGCACGTGTAACAGTCTCAGCGCCACCACTACGTGCGCTGGCGACATGAGTCCGAGTAGGGACATGATCGATCTGACCGACATCGTGCATGGGGGGCGACATAGCCGAAGGGCAAAGAGCAGACTCTCCGCCCGTGCGTCTGACAGGTGCGCTCTCATTAGACCAGTGTGCAAGTGGAGACCGAGATAGGACAATTGCTGGCTGGGCCAAGGCGCGCTCTTGTGCCAATTCACAGCCAGACCCAACTGCGTGAAGTGGGTTATCAATTGTGTTGTGTGTTCGATTGCCATCTTTGCTGACTACGCCAGGATCAATAGATCATCCAGATAAGCTAAAACCCTCATCCCCCAATGTCGTAGCGTCTCCAAAGCAGCCTCCATGCATTTGGAGAAGGTGCGAGGAGACAGCGCGTAACCGAATGGCACTCTCGTGTATTCGTAGGCCGTGCCCTGAAAGGCAAACTGGAAGAACTTTCTGTGCCGAGGGACAATTGGAACATGAAAGTAAGCATCCTTCAGATCTATGCTCGTGCAAAAATCGCCTGGGAGAATGCATTCCAATAACCGTTTCGTCCTGAGCATGCGAAAGGGTCTCTTGGTTACACACTCGTTTAGAGTTCGCAATTCCAAGATCGGCCTCATTCCCCCGTCTTCTTTGGAACCAGGAAATAAAGGGAGTAAAACCCCATCTCTCTCCTGTCCAAAGGAACGGTTTTAACAGCGCATTTCCTTAGAAGTTCTGCTATCTCCGCCGACAGGGCAGTCACCCTCTCGGGTGACGTCATCGTTGTCTCCAGCACCCCGGAGAAGGGGGTTGGTGATTGATGAAACAGAATCGAACACCCTTTTCGAATTGTGCGCTCTAACCAAGGTGAGAGAGTACAAAGACGACACCAATCCCAATAGCGCTGAGAGAGCGGGAGTGCGTGAAGTTGAGGGGCAGCCCCGAGAAACGTCTCGTACTCTGATCTCGCCCTCACCGCCACTGACCAGTCCGCCGATGGCGGAGGCACAGCCTAAGGGGGGCGAGACTCGAAAGGGAATGGGAGGGATGATAGGATCGTGGCAACGGGACACACGATCGTTAGCCAAAATAGGAGGAAGAGACACATCGTTGTGCATAACGGAGAGGCGAGAGGGGTGCTCGGAGAGAACGCGCACACGCTCTGAAACAGGCTCAGTTCTAACCAATTCCAATGGGGTAGAGAGAGAGCCCTTTAGCGACATGCGAGGGCGCTTAGCCGCCTCTGCAGACGCGTAGCCATGGTAACCAAGCACCTGTTGAGGCCGCGAACAAACAGAGCTAGAAACGGCGCTAGCAACCCGGCACTTATTCCTATGGGGCCGTGGAAAAACTGGGTTCATGAGATCAGTTACGTCTGTAACATAGCCCTCATTAACATCAGATTGTACACCAAGCACTTCCCCAACCTCTGTCGCCCTGATCATCTCAGAGAAGGGGAGAGAGGGGAGTAAAGCATCAGATACGGCATTCAGCGCCATAGGGGAGAAAAGTAGAGAAAAGTCCTTCTATACTCCCACTGCCGTAGCAGCGGTCGTGGACGCGTCACCATGGTAACTGAGCACCTGACTAACCCGCGAAGGAGCCAAGCTAGTCAGTGTGCTACTAACCCGACGCTCATTCCTATCGGGCCATGAAAAGGCTGAGTTTAAGTCATTAGTTACGTCTGTAACGTTACCAACACTAAACTTAGACTGTACACTAAGCACTTCCCCGACCCCTGTCGCAGCGATCCTGGCGGGAACGAGGCGAGAGGGGGGTAAAGCCACGATGACGGCACCTGACGCTACCGAGTGTGTGAATGAGAACGAATCCGCAGAGCACACGCCGCTGTCGATAGGCAGTGGGTTCTGCCCCACATTAGTTACGTTTAACAACGGAACGGGCTTGGCCACCGACTGAGTGCTTGAACCTCCCTGAGCGGAGAGCGGAGGAGAAACAGCTGTGCAGCCTGGACCCTATTGTGCCGTGCTAGACGGCGCAGCTGAGACCGCTGTGAGCGGCGGGTTGAGAGGACGGCACTAAACCAATAGGGCTGTTCAAGTCACACCACACACGCTGAGTGTCAAGGGATGGGGCTGAGAAGTCAGGGGACTAACAGTCCCAACCTCGGGGGGCTGAGACTGGAGGAAAATGTGTCTTCCCTTGAAACTGTAATGATCGGCCGTAGCTTTATTACAATTCAATAACACATTACTGGGGGCCGGGGCACGGCTGGAACGGCCTTCCTCCACAGCCATGCCTAGTCAGGTACGTCTGCGCTTCTGTCCCGGTGGCCAGGGACTGGCCTTCGGCCCCTAAGCAGAGGGTTTGTGCGCCCTTGGACATACCGTGGAGGAGGGGAGGGAGGCAGGAGAGACTGCAGGTGCCAACTTCACCTCTCTAGGAGCGGGAGGAGCATCTGCGTGATGCCTGACGCGGCGCCGTGATGAGGAGCCCGGCCGGGCTGGCTTCTTCCATCTCTCGGTGTTCGTCTGCTTGGCAAGGGGAAGGTGCTTGGCGAGCTGGCGTCGGTCCTCCTCTATCTTCCTAAAAGTCTCCGACGCCGTGTCCACTGCGTCGCCGAACAGCCCAGAAGAAATCGATGGCGCATTAAGGCGGGGAATTTTCTGGACTGCTGATAGTGACGATGTCCAACATGGCTGTGGCCCTGCACACCTACACACACCTGGTTAAGATGCAGTGCCGCACCCGCCATCTGGGAAATTTCCCCGATCTCTGCAGCAGAGAGGGTTAAGGTGCCTGTGGTGAGTCTGGAAATGGCCGCCAACAACAGAGCAGTGTTATTGGACGCTGCGACCCAATGGCCTCTGTCCTTCCTGTCCTTCCTGGTGCAATACAAATAAGCCTTCACAGGCGCCTTCGGCATCAGAGGAGTCTGCCACAAGCCCTCCGCATTCTTCGCGAGGCCGGGCAGACTGGGAGTCTCCGGGTCAGGTTCCCTCACGCGCTCCGCACAAAGAACCGCCGGCCATCAGGTAGACCTCCTTGGGGGGCGGGAGGGGGGGTAAGGGGACCTCCAGCCTCAGAGCCGCTCTCTCAATCAATCCAATAAAATCAGATCTGAGAGAGGGCTGAGTGGCAGAGGCGTGGGAGGAAATATCAGATTTAACCTCCCTCTCCTCACACATGCCACCACGCCCAAACCCCCGTGGGGGAAGGGGGGGGCAAGGCTGGGTCAGTGGAAAAAGGCCCTTAGAAGGGCCTTCTCCCATGTCCCCGGGCTCTGCTTCATCAGAGTCCTCACTCCCCGAGTCCACAGATGCGGATGAGGAGGAGAGGACCTCATCCAAAGCAACCCTCTCGCTGAAGAAAGAGAGGCGCTCTCTCCTAACTGAAACAGAAAGGAGGGCACAACTCGGACACTCCGGGGGGTCAGAAAGGCTCATCCTAGCGTGGTCCGGTCCAAGGCATGCCACACAGGAGTCATGCGGGTCCGCAGCAGCAGCCAATGATGAGCAGCGGCATCCAGCCGCGATCAGATTATCAATAGACGACGCCATCATAAAGGAAAGACGGCGGCAAAAACTCGTTAAAGAGTAGTGATGTTCAGCGTTGCTGAAGAAAAAGGGAGGCCGAGTGTAGGGTTCATTCAGTTATATAGGGGCAGGTGTGCTCTGATTGGCTGAGCCATAGAGCATTTTAACTTTCAGTGATGGCCGCATACGCGGCGGGGTAAATCACTAGGAGCAAAGCCCCTCTAAGGGGCGGAGCTCCACGACATATAACTGGAATGCGGCTTGGAACATCTTTGTGTTTAAGTCACTTCAATCAAATGTATTTTATAAAGCACTTATTGCCAGACTGCGTAAGCGGAGCCGGACTAGAAGAGTGAATGTCTCTTACTGAGTGAGTGCCTGACTGACTGATTGATTACCTCTTGTTAAATAGTGTAGTGGTTAGAGACACGGATTACAGAACAACAGGTCCCGCGTTCGACTCCCGTCACAGTCAGAACACATTATGCTATACGATTTGTTCAAGACGGACAAAAACTTTGTTGGCTACCACCTTCCGTAGCTACGTTATAGGAAGCCTAAAATAAAACAGTTCTGGTGGATTTTCGAATTATGCATTAGGATTTGTTCAGGATAGACAAAAACTGCTGGCGACACGATTCTCTCGTCTTTTTCCTTGACGACAAATTCAGTTATCGTCACCTATATTGATAGTTACTGTATCAATGTCATTCACAAATGGCTAATAAGCTGTTAAAACGGCCAGTGGCAAAATCCATACAGTTCATAGATGCTATTTGTGGTGGAGGTAAACTAAGAAACATTAGTCAGTTTAACACAAGCTTAATGGTGTCTAGCGAAATATTACTGGCTAGTAAGCTTGTAAAACGGCTAGTGGCAAAAGTCATACCGTTCATAGATGCTATTTGTGGTGGAGGTAAACTTAATAAAATACGTTAGTCAGTTTAACACAATGCTTAATGGTGTCTAGCAAAATAATCTAAGTTTACGTGATGTTAATGGGTGACAGAATGATCTAATGTCGAGAATGTATAACAACACTAGATAAGTGTGCAGTTCCGTGATGTATTGGCTAAAGACATAGCCTCTAATGTGGGCAACCACATTCAGTGTGGGCAACCACATTCAGTGTGGGCAACCACATTCATCACTTTCAATTGTGGGCCGGCTGAACTAGGCTTGCCTGGTTCCTTTTCTGGTTACATCAGCAGTTGTCACAAAGAGCTTTTACAGATACCCTTTCTGAAACCCCTAAGAGCAAGGAACAATGAATGAGCAAATGACTTCATTGTATTAATTTCAGTAAAGCTAGAGTATCCACAAGTGACAGGTATAAAAGCTCCTTGGCAGACTTGAGCTGTATGTTTTGGTCCGCTCCCCATCTGATAGAATATTGGGTAATTATTTATAGAACTCTTTCTGAAGCATTTTAATATAAAGTAGCAGCCTTGTGCCAAAATAGCTATTTTTGGAGTACCTGGTGACAATCCTATACTATCAAAAAAGAAAAATGATTACCATTTCCTTTGCCTCCTTGCTGGCCCGCTGAATGATTTTATTAAATCGGAAGTCTGTGAGTCCTCCCCATGCTTCTGATTCAAAAATTTGATGCAAATCTTGAAATTACATAAAATTAAGTAGAGTATTCCAGGGTCAACCAATGCATTTTACTCAACATGGAATCCAATGATGTTGTGCTTTAAACAGCTCCAGACACTTCCTGGGGATTAGCACTCTTGGCTTTACCAAAACCCCCCAAGGTAACTGCTATAAGGCATCACCTACTACTCTGGAGATGTTAAGCTTTTATGTGTTTAATTTATACTGCTGCAGCATTTTGAATACACTAAAATAATTTTATGTTTTGTATTTTTTTGGGTGAAAGTACTGTATGTACCTTTTTATTCATATTGTGTGTTTGTTGAGTTATGTACAATAATTACTTTTCTTTGGAAATATTGTTTAAAGCTTTTTTGGCGGAGAGTAGGATAAAAAGGGGAAAAAGTCTTTCACTGCTTGGGAATAAAAATAATTATCAAAAAATATTGAAGACACATCAACTTTATGAGTTTAGTAATTAATGAAACATCAGAATATTTAAAAACAGTACAAATCCAAGGGGGAATCTTGGTAAAGGTGACCACAATAAAATCCTAAATCTTAATCCCTTCTTTTCCAGTTTTGCTTTCAACAGACCAGTTTATACTCTGTAGATCTATGGCCATACTTATCTAATCTAACCTGACCTCCTTGATGCACATCTCTCTCTCAAATCCCTCTCCATGTCCCTTTGTCTTTCCCTTTTCAATAACTTTGTCCCATCCTTCCCAATCTGTATGTTCCCAGGACCATTGCCAGAATCATGAGGTGGGGATGGAGGCTCAGAATGAGGAGATAATGGCTCTGGTGATGGAGCAGTACAACACCATGTCTCTCTGCATAGAGGAGGAGAAGAAGGCCAAGTTGGAGCAGCTCTATGACCAGATTATCTCCTTCCAGAACAGTATAGACCAGGCCAAGGTCACATTGGAGACCATCGCTAGAGAGGCAGAGCTAGACCCAGACCAAGACACACAGGTAAAACCTGTCTTAAGACAGTCAGTTCGCAGACAGTTTGGTTCTGCCATGTAAACTTTATTACAGACCTGACTGCCTACAATTTTAAATTATTATGGGAGATGATTAAAAAAAAAGAAAAAAATATATTAAAAAAAGAAAGTCTATATAAATATATACAGATATATATTTTATAGTGGATATCAAAGGTTTACACACACTTATTGAAAATTCAGCATTTGTTTATGGCTGAAATCAAGACAAATTAGTTAAGACCTCTTTTCACCCTTAAGATCTTGTAACAACAATATCTAAGTGATAAACCAATGGATACTTTTCATCATGCGTGGTAATTTCTATGATATCTTAATTTTTAGCGATTTTAGAGCTGTTACCAAGTCCATTCCTAGTACAGGTGTTCCTGTTGTGGAGACTCTCTTAGATTGGTAACATCCGCAGGCAGACATCCAAGAACTATTAACTTCTCATTAGAATTCATTCATTAGCGATGCTTTTGGTTCAGTCAACTTATGTGTTTTGAAATACTCATCGTAAATGTTCTCAGGTAGTATTGAAGCACCAGAACCTGTGTCCACCTGCATTTCAAGGGTACAGGTATCTCCCAGCCCTGGGCGCCATAGAGAAAGGTTGCACTGACAATGGCTCGGCATTCACTACATAGTTTTTTGATTATTACTATTTATATTGTTGTTATTTTTGTTCATGCTGCACTGTCGCTCATACAGTATGATCGACTTGCACTTTTGGAAATTCGTTCCTCACCGAATACAGACTTTTTAGCTACTTACCGGAGCGCTTGCTGTGAATCCTTTGTCCTACCGCCGATTTGTTTACCAATATGCCGACAGAGGAGAAAGAAGACAGGCAAACATGCTGGCATCCTATGTAGATCTCAGGTGAGATACCGCAATCCATTAATGAGCCATTAATGAGCATTTTACTCGCAGATGTTCAATCCCTGGACAGTAAAATAGACAAACTACACGCTCAGATTAACTTTCAGTGGGACGTTGCTGTTACGAACCCTGTGGCTCTAGCAATCTAGGGTGGATGGTACAGAGACCCGTAACATAAAACTCATGCAAATTAGTGTAGTGTAAAGGCAAAGTGAGAACAAACGACACAGACAACCAAAGCTACCGTCAAACATAAAATGTTTATTATAAACACACGGTAAAGGGGTTAGGGAAAAGGGGCTGAGCTGGACCCAAGAAATGAAATAATGTAGCCAAAACACCTCTAAACCGAACTTGCCTGCCTCAAGAACCGCTTAGCTGACTGCTAACCAATACAAAAATACAGTGGGTTGTCCGCTCAGTTCTAACTAGTGTTTTTAGACAAAGTTTTTCTACGGGTTGTGTATGCCAAAGGCCGACTTGCTAAAAAAACCCTTTTCCCAGGGACACAGGGACAAACAAAACACACAGGTTGAACAAGGACTAACCAGCACACAACAAACAATTGATTAGACAACACCAAACAAAACACCACAGCAATACATACTCACATGAAACAGGACATAGTGAGATGTATGTGCTGAACTAAGTGATGAATGAACAAAGTGTCTGTCTATAAAAAGGTTATGTATCTCAAGAGTGTCTATGTCCATGTGAGGTAAAGCAAAAGAGTCTCTGGAAGAACCAACTGACTGGGTTTTTAAACCAGGGATGTGTGATGTGATTGGGTAATGGAAAAAGGAACAGGTGGTGCAATTAGGAGGGGTGTCCACTGATTGGTCCACCTCAGCAGTCAGGCGATGCACTCAAGACTGCCAGGTGGGAAACACCAACGAGCACAATCAGGAACATAAGGGACACCTGGGGAAACAGCAGGAGGGGAAAAACACAAACGCACATACAGGGTACCTGCATGCGTAACAGTTGCAAACTACTGTGTGCTGGCATTTGTTGAGACCTGGCTGGATCCTATGGTGCCTGACGCAGCCATTACTCCAGCTGGTTTTTCCATCTACCAGCAGGACAGAACTTCGGAGTCAGGTAAAGATAAAGGCGGACGGTCTGCATTATGGTTAACTCTTACTGGGCTCTGATGTTGCAGTACTTCTACACACTGTTCACCAGACCTGTAGCTACTAACTGTAGATGTACGGCCCTTCTACCTTCCACAGGAATTCAGCTCAGCCATAATCACAGCTGTCTACATACCCCTTCAGGCGGGGGATCAGACTCTTGCACACTGTTATACACAAATACGGAACAGTTACAAACCCCTCCCCCACCTGGCTTTTGGTAAGGCGGATCACATATCGATTCTGCTCCTCCCATCCTATAGACAATGCCTAAACAGGATAAACCGGTTATTCGGCAGTTTGACGCTGGAATGAGGAGTCCATTACCACTCGCCAGGACTGCTTTGAAACAACAGATTGGCAGATGTTCTCTGATGCAGCTGATGGGGACATTGATGATTACACATACTCTGTCTCAGCACATATCTCTAAGTGCATCGATGATGTCGTCCCAAGGGTAAATGTTTGGACTTTCCCCAACCAAAAGCCCTGGGTTAATGGTAATGTCCGTGCTATGCTCAGAGCACGGTCTTCTGCCTATACCTCTGAGGACCTGGAGGTTTTGAGGAGGTCCAGGTATGACCTACGTAAGGCCATCAGAGATGCCAAAAGAGACTACAGGGATAAGTTGGAGTCTAACTACCACAGCTCTGAACCGAGACACATGTGGTATGGACTGCGACACATCACAGACTATAAAGGGAGAAACAGCAATGATGCCCAGCCTGCCGCCTCTCTCCCTGACGAGCTCAACACATTCTATGCACTGTTTTAGTCAACCAACACCAGTCCTTCTGGAAGGCTTGCTGAGGAACAGGATGAATGCACTCTGTCCCTAGCCACGGCTGACATAAGGAGAGCTTTTAAAAAGAGTTAACCCTTGGAAGTCACCAGGACCAAATGGCATTCCAGGCCGTGTTCTCAGGGGTTGTGCCGACCTGAGAACATGGTTTTCAGCTCTATATTCAACCTCTCCCTGATTCTGTCTGCAGTCCCCACCTGCTTCAAACAGACCACCATTGTCCCTGTACCGAAGAAACCTTCCATCGCCTGCATGAATGACTGCCGCCCTGTTGTGCTGACCTCCATCATCATGAAGTGCATTTAGCGGATGGTCAGAACCCACATATGCTCCACCCTTCCTGACACCTTGGACCCCTTTTAATTTGCATACTGCCCCAATAGATATATGGACGATGGCATTGCCATGACGACACACACCGCCCTCTCCTACCTGGAAAAAGGCAACACATACATTACAATGCTGTTTGTGGACTACAGCTCAGCATTCAACACTATTGTGCCCACTAAGCTTGTTCCTAAGCTCAGGACCCTGGGACTTAATAACTCCCACCCTGCAATTGGATCCTGGACTTCCTGACGAGCAGACCCCAGGTGGTGAGAATGGGCAACCTCACATCCTCTGCACTGACACTGAGCACTGGAGCCCCCCAGGGCTGCATACTCTGTCCCCTCCTGTACTCCCAGTTCATGCATGACTGCGTGGCCATACACAGCTCCAACGTCATCTTTAAGTTTGCGGACGACACAACCATCCTGAGTCTCATCTCCAACAATGATGAGACCGCTTACAGAGTGGGGGTAGAGAACCTGGCTACATGTTGCCAGGAAACCAACCTATCTCTCAACATCTGTAAGACTAAGGAGATGATCGTGAACTTCAGGAAGCGGCAGGGAGGGGGTCATGCCCCCCATACACATTGATGGAGCTGAAGTCAAGAGAGTGTCTGACTTCAACTTACTTGGTGTGTATATCAAAGATGACCTCACTGGGTCCAGGCAAGCAGACTCTGCAGTGAAAACTGCCCAAAAGCGACTATACTTCCTGAGGAAACTCAAGAAGTTTGGCCTGTCTGCAAAAACTCTCACCAACTTCTACAGGTGCACCATAGAGAGCATCCTCTCAAGCTGCATTAATTCCTGGTACGGCAGCTGCTCCACTGCAGACCGCAAGTCCCTCCAGAGGGTGGTGAAGTCTACGGATGCCATCATTGGCTGCCATCTCCCCACCGTGCAAGGCATCTACCACACACAATGCCTTAGGAAAGCACGGAACATCATCAAAGACTAAAGTCACCCAGGCTATGCTCTGTTCACACTGCTGCCGTCTGGAAGACGCTACCAGAGCATCACAGCACGTACATCCAGACTCAGACTATTCAATACTCCTACCCATATTTTTCATATTTCCCATTCTACACCCTTTAAAATTGCTGCTAGTTTACATTGCTATGTATATTTTTGCTATATTTTTGCTTTATATATTTCTTACTTCTTATTGTGTAGATGCCGTGGGCCATGTCACAAGAATTTCATTGTTCAGAATGACTCTGTTTTATTCTGTGCATTTGATAAATAAAAAGCCTTTGACTTTGATGTAGGAGTAGTTATTACAGCAGTACACAGCAGTTTATTATGAGGTGAAGAGCAGTGTTGTATACAAAGAACTGTTACTTCTGGGACATCAAGTTCATTCACCGATTTTAAGGCTGACTTGCAATTTCTGGAAACATCAAATTTTCCGACATGTTTTACCTGTACAGGCTTTTGCAGAGCAGGGCCGGTCATTAGCTTGAACATTAACTGAGCCACAACAATAACAGTGTATAGTATTTTGTTGTATTCCATCGGTAGCCAGTGGCAGCTTATTGTAGATTTGTTGTCCTTCTGTTCCCAAGCAATGAATTATCAATGTTCTCTTTCGAGCAGCATCAAAGTTGCTTCCTCCGATAGCAAGGAGGTAGTTATCAAACAGTCGT
This sequence comes from Esox masquinongy, assembly GCA_016801175.1. Taxonomy (NCBI): domain Eukaryota; kingdom Metazoa; phylum Chordata; class Actinopteri; order Esociformes; family Esocidae; genus Esox; species Esox masquinongy. Next base: position 3,511 of record JACXGI010004476.1, on the reverse strand, counting down.
TTCCACGCTTTGAAAGCCATTTTAGGTTCACCTGGGCCTTCCAGGAAAAGGTGGTTGTAGGTAAAGAAGGGCCATCCCCGTTGCAACTTTGAGGTGTAGTGGATGGATAATAAAACACCGCAGCAGAACATATGTTCACAATATGCTTCTTAAATTGTCATCCGCCATACTATTCTCAAATCCTTCTTCCTTTCTCCATATCAACTTGGAAGAGTCGTACCTAGAGCCTTCTCTAGGGCATTTGCGTGGTATACAACAAAACAATGAATATAACAATGGGCCTCATTCACCAAACGTCCTTAAGAAGAAATTCCTTCATAAAACCCACTTACACAGTTTCCACAAAGATTCTTACATTCACCAATGTTTTCTTATTTGGCATTTGTTCTTAGGTAAGAACAGAATCTACGCACAGTCAAGAGCACACATTTGAGTGGTGATGGGTTTGTGCCAAATAATTAGTTATTGCATTTTCTTCAATTCTACAGTTTTATAATATATAGGATTGAAATAACAATAATATTTCATAATTTACAATATTTTTTAAAAAATAATTTACATTATTAATCTCTGTTTGGCTATATCTTTTTGGCCTCAGATTTCAGATCAAAACATTATTTTTTTTTACTTCCTCAGTTGTACGCTGTTCTCCGGATACAGCCTTCAGTGAATGAGTAATAGCATCCCATGTATCTTTTTTGTTGTTATTTTATATCTACTACTGATGCTACTGAATATGACAGTTCATTCACTGTTCACTTCCAGCAGCAGTACCTCCACTTCAGAAGTACTGAAGTTTTTGCCGGACCGCGTAAGTGGAGCCTGCCCAGAAGAGTGAATGTCTCTTTCTGAGTCCCTGACTGACTGGCCTATCTCTCTCCCAAAGATTTTGAGAAAGTTACCCATGTTTTATTACTTCTCGGCTAGATTATTGTAATTCTTTGTATATGGGGGTATTACAGTCATCTCTAAATCGGCTCCAGTTAGTACAAAATGCAGCTGCTCGTCTTTAAACTGGAAAAAGAAAGCATGATCACATAACACCAGTCTTGGCCTCCATCCATTGGCTTCCTGTCCGTTTCAGGATTGATTTTAAGATTTTATTGCTTGTTTTCAAGGTTTTAAATGGGTTGGCGCCACCTTATCTGGCTCTTACACCACCATTCTCCAGTTAGAGCACTGAGGTCAACCAACCAGATGCTCTTGGATTAGAGCTGCACAGACTCTAGAAACTTTTAAGTCGCTTCTAAAGACACCTTTTCACTCGGCTTTTAATCCTAGCTGTCCTTGGCGTCAGATGTTTTTTACTGTGTTGCTGTTCTGTTTATTTTTCTTTTCTTTTTATTTGTAACTAACTTTGTACTTGCTTATTCATGTATTTGATATTTTATCCTTTTCAGCACTTTGTGGTTGTTTTAAATGTGCAATAAAAATAAAGTTGACACTGACTGACCGACCGACTGACCAAACGAACATTGTTAATTAGCGTAGTAGTTTGAGACGTGGGCTCTCACGCAGGCGACCGGGGCTTGATCCTCGCCACTGAATAAACAAATTAGGCTTTAGGATTTGTTCTGACTAAACCTTTGCTGGCTACAAGCTTCAGCCATCTACATTATAGAAAGTCTAAATTAATACTGTTTATGGTTATATTGTAATAGACGAACTGCACCTACAACGAACATATTGCTTTTGATTTCGATTGACCTAGCATAGTTCAACTGTCATTGTACGGACCTCCATCTACAGTAATCTTTGTACAACAGTACACTTTAGTTCCATTAATAAACATTCTTTTGCCCACGTTATTTGAGCATAAATGTAATGGCTGGGATTAAAGTTTCATTTGAAGACTATACGGAGCTCTTCTGTATACCAGCATGTCCTGTGGTCTTGTGGTAACGCCCCTGACCTTGATCATTTAGACCCCGGTTTGATTTCCCTGTCAGACATTGCAATTTATGTCTCTCAGAAATATTTATCCACTCTGTATTTTTCAGCTGTTGCACAACCATATATATCCACTCTGTAATACCATGAATCTCATATACAGCTCTGGAAAAAAATATGAGACCACTCCTAATTTTTCTTAAATCAGCATCTCTACATGTATGACAGCCATTCCATTTACCCCAGCAAACAGCAGCTGGGGTGAAGTGCATGGTGAGGACAGTACGAAACAGGCTCCTAGGGCAGGGCTGAAGTCGTGCAAAGCTAGAAAAAAGCCCTTCATCAATGAGAAGCAAAGAAGAGCCTGGCTGAAGTTTGCAAAAGTCCTTAAGGATTGAACCGTAGAGGAATGGAGTAAGGTCATCTTCTCTGATGAGTCAAATTTTCAGCTTTGCTCAACACCTGGTTGTCTAATGTTTAGACGGAGACCTGGAGAGGCCTACAAGCCACAGTGTCTCGCACCCACTGTGAAATTTGGTGGAGGATCGCCGATGATCTGGGGATGCTTCAGCAAGGCTGGAATCGGGCAGATTTGTCTTTGTGAAGGATGCATGAATCAAGCCAAGTACAAGGTTATCCTGGAAGAACACCTGCTTCCTCCTGCACTGACAATGTTCCCAAATTGTTTTTTCCAGTAGGACAATGCTCCATGCCACACAGCCAGGTCAATCAAGGTGTGGATGGAGGACTACCAGATCAAGACCCTGTCATGGCCAACCCAATCTCCAGAGCTGAACCCCATTGAAAACCTCTGGAATTTGATCAAGAGGGAGATGGATGGTCACAAGCCATCAAACATAGCCAAGCTACTTGAATTTTGTGCCAGGAGTGGCATAAAGTCACCCAACAGCAATGTGACAGACTGGCGGAGAGCATGCCAAGATGCATGAAAGCTGTGATTAAAAATCAGGGTTATTCCACCAAGTATTGATTTCTGAACTTTTCCTAAGTTAAAACATTGGTATTTTGTTGTTGAAAAATGAATATGAATTTATTTCCTTTGCATTATTTGAGGTTTGAAAACAATGCATATTTTTGGTTATTTTGACCAGTTGTTATTTTCTAGAAATAAATACTCTAAATGACAATATTTTTATTTGGAACTTGGGAGTGATGTTGTCAGTAGTTTATAGAATAAAACAAAACTGTTCATTTTATTCAAACACATACCTATGAATAGTAAAACCAGAGGAACTGATAATTTTGCAGGGGTCTCTTAATTTTTTCCAATCAATCAATCAATCAAATTTATTTATAAAGCCCTTTTTACATCAGCAGTTGTCACAAAGTGCTTTTACAAAACACCCGGCCTTAAAACCCCAAGGAGCAAACAACAGTAGTGTTGAATTTCAGTGGCTAGGAAAAACTCCCTAAGAAGGCCGAAATTTAGGAAGAAACCCAGAGAGGACCCAGGCTCAGAGGGGTGACCAGTCCTCTTCTGGCTGTACCGGGTAAACATATTAAGAGTACAATTGTAATAATTAATAAGTGCACGTGGGCTGAGTCCAGAGTCTAGTTAAACTTAGTCCTGGTCGGAAGCATGACCAGATGGACAAGGACA